>JBCJKH010025484.1:0-30140 GCA_039877255.1 Loriculus beryllinus | reverse complement strand
TCTTGTTCAAGGCCAGGTTGGACGAAGCCTTGGGTGGTATGGTTTAGTGTGAGGTGTCTCTGTAAGGTGCTTTCAAATCCTAACTATTCTGTGATTCTATTCTATGATTCTATCTGTGAGAAAGTCCTGAGAAATGTGCAAAGAAGATGTTTATATGTAGGCACAGTACTAGGGCATATCGGTACCTTTCCCATAGCATACATATTCCTCATGAGGATGGCTGCTAGCATATTATGTAGCCTTGGCTTCTATTCCATACGTGTTCTCATGGAATACCATCAATGGAATGCTTCATGAAGATTGTCAGTGCTGCTGCAGCAAGCACAGAAAGGATGTATGAGCACCCTTGGACTGCTCCTGGGATGGATGGATGAATGGATGGGTGGATGGGTGCGTGGATGGATGGATGGATGGATGGGTGGATGGAAGGCACCCAAGAGGCCCCCCAGGGGTAACAGCGTTCCCTGGAACATGCTGGCAGATACAGGGTGGTGATAGCCCCAGTGCTCCAGTAACTAACTAGGACCTGTACTACAGCTCTCACATGGTGATTAGAGGCATGGACAAAAAGGAAAGCACTTTTAATTCAGATGTGAAAGCAGATGTTCAGAGTGATGAGGAGGAGAGATACCAGGAGCAGGAACTGTTACAGTGTGGCAGGACCTGCAGAACAGAATGTAAGTGGTATGTATGAGAATGGAGAAGGATTTGATATTTGATTGGTGAAAGGAAAAAAGTGGAGAGTAGGAAGATCTATCTATCTATCTATCTATCTATCTATCTATCTATCTATCTATCATGTTATGGTATGAAGATCCATAAGAGTCAGGCATCAGGTATTCAGAGTCAGATGAGTCTTTCTTTGACAAAAACTTCCATTTCCTGTGGTCAGTGAGATTCATTTGTAAGCCCAGGAGTGACTCTTTTCCACATCCATGGTTTGAAGTTTGCTACTTCAAATGCAAAAACTCAAAAAGTAAAAAACCCCCAAGATCATATCTTTGTCCAAAAGTCTTTAGGCTACTAGAGGGCTCTCTTCAATGTTTTAATCCTTTCTTGGCTTTCATATGTGTTTGTCAGGCATGCTGCAGAAAGAAAAACTTCTCCAAGTAACTTAGACCCATGCTCCTGTTTGGACTAAGAAAAGGAAAGCTTGGCAGTGGAGTACAGCATCTTTCAAACCACTGGTAAATAAATGTAAATGGAAAATCTTCTGTGCTCTCTTCAGCCGTTTTCCAGGTGTGGGAGGGAAATAGCTCATCTGAGCCAGGTCCAGAATCTGGTACATAGGGATGTTCTTACTGCCATTTCCCAAGGTGCTGTGCCAATATCCTCTCCTATCTGAGACTAACTTTTAGTATCTCTAGCACTGGAAATACAGTGTCAGAGAGAGAGAAAACAATGGAGAACCTGCCTTTGTAAGGGAAGGTGTGGAATGGACAAGCAAGCTTTCAGTAAAACTATGTGTAGTCAAGAAGTCATAATTAGTTTTGCAGGTTATGATGGGGAGCAAATTCAAAATAGGGATTTTGTGCAGGGGCAAACTCCTGGTGCCACTGGAAGTCCCACCATGGACTGCTTGGCAAAGGTTAGAAGCTGCACGTTTATATGTGTCTGGATTTATTCATAAGGAGATTTCAGACTGCACAATCCTCCAGAGAAAAGGCAGTGGGAAAAGTGCATCTCCTTTCCTGATTGCCTTGTAGGAAGAGTTATTGTGAACACAACTCATTTATCAGCAACATACTGTTTATTACAGTCAGGAGTTGTGCACAGGGCAGTTTGAAAAAGACACATGTGCATATAGCATTTTGACTTTGGAGAGACACTTTTGCTATAAGGAGGTTGCTTGTGTCATTTGTGCCTTATATGTTGTCCCCAAGAAATACATCAGGAGCATAACAGAAATCAAACAGTTCCGTGGTGCTGAAAAATTTCAAGTCTGCAAGACATACCTGGTACATGCTAGATGAAATCAATACATCATTCAGGTATTGCACTGAATTGCTTCTTTGATACTCTGTGTAGTGTTTAATGTAATGTGTAACATGAAAATGCAAGATTAAAGCCAGAAGTTTGCCTCTGAAAGTAAATCTGGCATCCACCCAAATGCCTGAAAGGAGATGAGCCTTGTATTGTCTTCTAATGGCTAAAATCGCTGGGCTCTGCCAGCTTGGCAGAGTCCAAGTCCTGAGTCAAGGGCTGCTCAGTGAACACCTTTTTCCCGTAAATATGTATTCAAATATCAGGCTGCTGAACTGGTGCATCCAGTTTGAATTATCTTGTGCTGGTGATAGGTGAACAAAGAAAATAACATCATTCAAGATAAATAAAGGAAGACTTTGTAAACGTAAGAAGCAGTTTTTCCTAACTGAATTCTCTGAAACCAGTTGTGCTCCCACTAATGTCAAGTCAACAGATAATCAAGTTCCCACAAAATGGAAACTGAAGAATGTGGGGCAGAAATTTCTGCATCAAAACCATCTTGGTGACTCTAAGTACCAAAAAGAGATGATCCAGGCCTCTTTTACAGGCTGTAGTCTGCAAAATGCTTTCTGGCATGGGGATACAATGCTTGCTGGGACTTGTAGGTGGTTTTCCAAAATAAAGGAATCAGTGCTACCCTCCACAATGCTCAGGCTATGGAAAATTAGTTATTATAAAGAGCCATAGAAACCAGAAATCAGCCTGGTGCTTTTAGGAACCTACCCCAGGAAGCCCTGAGCTCCGGGATAAGGCAAATGTGAAGCAGGAGAGCAGTACATCCCTCCTGCCTGCAACTGTCTGGAACAGTTTCCACATTTCTTCATCCTGCTGACGATATTTAGATGTTTAGATAAGTTATTCCAAGTTCCCATAACATCCCTGTCATCCATGTGTGTTGGCAGTGAGAGCAGTTAGCTCTGTATCATCCAAACCAACTGCCAAAGTGCAACCCATAGTCTGCTTTCTGTGTCCCTCTCCCATCTTCTGAGGTGAGCTACTGGTCTGGGTTCACATACACTGTGTAGCTGACTTTTACAAGATAAGTAGTTCAGTGCTCGCACCCTATGTCTCTGTCTCACTCATTCTCCCTGCTAAAGAACAGGAGGAGACATTAGATTCCAAATTTGAAAATTGGAAGCACTTCGGGGTGTATCATCAGATGGAGAAAAATCCCATCAGTACACTGCTACCACAGCATCCACCTTATTTGTGCCTCCAACTCGAATGCGTTAAACTTAAATACACAGTAGTACAACTCTAAGACAGATTCAACATACTGGGATAAGAAAAGCTTTTAAAAAATTACAGTCCTTCGTAAAAAATTCAAGTGGAATTTCTGCTGGCCACAGGAAAAAGCAAAGTCATGCCAACCTGTGGGACACAGCACAGAGAAGCAATCTTAAACTGTTTTGATAAACACATGCAAATCTTGAGCTCACAGTCATTTAATCCCGAACATGGAGTCAACAGATGGAAAATCCCCTAGGTCATCTATTGTGTGTACCTGGCACTGTGATACTGCTGCAAGCAATGTGCTTCCGTTGAATCAGTCTAGTTCTCCACGCCCCAACCATTGGGACACCCACTTCCTAGAATATCTTCCTATGTAAAGACTTGGTTTTCTTCCCTCCATGATGAGCAGTTTAAATTCACCTTGTGATTTCATCTCCAGTTCTTAATTGCATCCTTTATGTTGAAGGAGGTAACTCCCCTTGGTGCTCACACACTTCAAATACTGATGAGAAAATCACTGTGTCTTTTTCCTGCTACAGGTGTGTTTAAGCCCAGTTCTATGCATAGTTAGCCTTTTGAATCTTTCTTCCTGCAGCACCCACATCCTTTATGCTGCTGTTTTTATAATTTCTCACTGTGCATTCATCTTAATGTATCAGCTTTGATGGTAATACAGCAGTCAGGAGAGGTTTGCAGAACCCTTGCCTCCAAAGTGGAAGCTAATTAATCATATTGTTCTTCCATTACAATTAGAGATTTTGCTTGGACTCTCTTCCCAACACCTTCTGGGCTCGAACACTCTTCTCTCTGGTGCAACTTCAGCTACATACAGTCCTTGAAATTGTGTCTGCAGCTTTTTACTTTAAAATCAAGGTGGGGAGGGAGAGAAACAAAGAAACACTGTGAATTCGGAGCTTTTGCTCTTCTCATTTCACAGCTGTTTCATTCCAGGAAAAGCCAGGTATGGAAAGAGGCTGGCGACAGCCAAAGGAAATAAAGCAAGCCAAATGTTCTTCAGGGCTGATTAGCATCAGTGGGTAAAAGGCATTTTTGAGCAGGATAGCTGCTGAGGGTAAAGTGAGAATAACATGGGGAGGTTGACTGGGGAGGCCAAATAGGGAGGAGGTGATAGAAGGAAGAGATATGGCAGTGGTGGCTGAAGAGAGAGGGATAGGAGGGGAGAGGAAGTGAAGGAAGTGCTGTACTGCTGTCAACTACATTTATAGCCTGCTGGATGTCTAGCGTGAGAACAGAAGACTTCATGGTGCAGCAGTGAGCATGAGGAAGGTGGATTTGTAACCTCGAAAAAGAGCTAATGCTCTGGGAAAACCTGTACTAAGAATATGTCTTGATATAGGATGATGTGGTATGGTAAGATGGAGCAGAGTGAATAAGCATTAAGATGGAAAAGTCCTCCACCACCATGTACTTGACATAGCAGGGAACTGTTACAAAGAATATTGTCAAAGGTAAGAGCTTTAACGACAAGAATCCCCTCAGAGGAGCAAAAAGACCCCAAACTCTAAGGGATATCTCTATTCAAGGATTCCTCTTCTAGTTTATGAGCACCAGAAGGGGAATATTCTGCTATTACAGAAACATCCCTTAGGAGAAGCCCAGGGGTGTTCATCTAATGCAGCAGAAGCTACGATATTTGGATAAAGTTGTGAAAACAACCTCATCTTCATGGATCCTGCCTGTTCCCTCAGGATTATAAGTATTCTGGAAAATGTTCACTGTTGCAATTAGTATAAGGAAGCCTTGTGTATCAGTTGGTTTTGGTTTTAGCTCCATGGTGCTTAATGATCACAGGAATCTCCCAGGGGGATGACAGCCAGAGAAGCATGAAGCAACCAACTGGGCTTTGCAAGCAACCCACTGGAACAGATTAGCATGTAAAAATAATGATCGTTTTGTTTCTGAGTAGTTTTTACACATTTCTTCAGCTGCCCTCTTGCTCATAGGATTTTAGCCACATTTCTGTTTTCTTTCTTTAAATGTGCAATCCAGATTTTCCTGCTGGAAATAGCAGCAAACAAGTATTTAAGTGTTAAGCAAGCTTGACCCTTCTTATTTTAAGAGTTGGCACTGCCACACACATAAGCATCCGGGGGAAAAAAATGAATATATTTTCCCGAAGCATAATGATAGAATTTCCCAAACAGTAAGAGAGTTTGAGGTAGGAAGTTCCTTTTTTGATTACTTTTTGATTACTGATGGCCTGCATTCATTTGTCATAGCGGTGTCACCATCCCATGTTCCAGCTGCATGTGTTTGGGCAGGGTTTTGGACAGTGCAATCAATCTCATTTTGCAAGATGCTTTGTGTTCAATAGTCCAGCTGGAGGTTCCAAGGTATATAGACAGGTGTTTTTATACAGGTTAACTGCATGCCTGCTTGAGCACAGAAGCACAGGGCTGGGCGGTTTTTCTATGTGAAGCAATTTAGCAATCAAAGTTGAAGGTCTGTGAATGATTGCTGTGAACCAGCAAATATCCCCTTCCTGTTCCAGCAGAAAAACATTTGTAGGTGCTTACCCTGTCCTATACCTATAAATAAATGAGCAAAACAAAGCAGGGCTGCCCCGAGTGTAATTCTGACAGCTTGTTTATACCCTAGCACCTTGAGAAGTTTTAAATTGTTCTTGTCTTGTGGGAAACAAAATGAACCTATACTTGGACAGACTCACACAGCAGATTTTGCCCAAGGGGTGTCTGGCCAATTAAGTGTTCTTATCTATATAAGATGCTGATCTCAGGCCTATCAATATGTTTTATAAGTTACTGGACCTGTTTTTCTTGCAGAAGTCCGTGCTTTTGGCCACCCTAACTTTAATTCCTTTGTTCATTCACTCACCACGCTGTTTTCCTGACTACATGTAGTCCCTGCCACCAAAGGATCTTGAGAAATTGCTTCTGAAAACTGATCTGAAATTGCAAGGAGTCCCATGTCTCTGCTTCCCAGATTGATTTACAAAATATTATATTGGATCTGGTACTGCATTTTACAAGCCACACAGGAGCAGCTTAATACTTCAAGCTTTGTCTTAAATAAAATCTAAAAAATCCCCTTTTGGTTTGAAAAGAAGTCTCATTTCCCACTTAAGCTGAGGAGTAAATCTGTTGTCTGCAGCAGCAACTAGTCAAGCTACAGAGCTCTGATAGTAAGAGAGAATATTTTTCTGCCTTAGGTTTTATTTGAAAGGTAATTGCTTTAACTGGGGTCTGCTTAAGGATTTAAAATTCCCAGTCTCTTCATTCTAGCAGAGCCTGATGTGAAGAATGGCAGATCACCAGAAAGAAGCCAGGCTGGGTAGAGGTAAGACCTTCAGCTGTGACTCATTTTGGTTGCACCATTGTTTAAAACAGGGGTACCACCTCACCTTCTCCCATGGTGGTATTAGCCAAGCAGTGACCCATTCTTGAAGGTGTGTAGAGATGACAATGCTGATGTTGAAGAAGCACTGAGGAGGACACAAAGCACTGAGAAACACCAAGCGTGCCCTGAGAGAGGGCTGGTTGAGTGGATGCAGTCTGAGGGGGACTTAGTGTGAGAAAGAAGGTGCTGACTAGCTTATACTTGTGGGATATTTGATGCAATGGGACAGTGAAGCATTTTTTGCTAAGCAGCTCCAGTATGGAGTGATTGGGAAAGAAGAACCTAGACAGGACTGTTTTAATTTTCATCTGTGTAAAAGGCTGATCCTCCAAAGCTTGAAGTGAAAGCAGGTGTGAATCATATATAGATTTAAGGACTGGTAGAGTTTTTTCACCCTGGTTTGGTTGAAATAGTTGGGGGTTCTGTGTTTGGTTTCTCCTGATGAAGTAGATTAGAGTGAAGATGGGGTATCTCTCTGCAGATATACGTTACATTTATGCTACTGTACAACGAAAACAGAACTTATCAGGACTCCCAAAAAAGTAATAAGTAAGTGTAGGGGCTTAACAGGAGAAACTCAATTTAGTTGATTATTATGGGAGGTATACAAGAAGACATGACAGATAGGATGCATTTGTAGCATTCTAAACAGAATAAATGGAATTAACAAAGTCTAAGCAAGGAAAAGGGTGGAACAGAAATGGGTTGATGCCAAGATACTTTTTCTTTTACCATCTTGCCTCCTTCTCTTTCTGGAGAAATCCATCACAAGGAACCTTGTGAATACACAGATGCCAGAAGATGTTTTGCATTGAATTAGACTCAATGTCCAGAAAGGTTTTTTTTTTTTTTCTCATTTCTAGCATCCAGTTCTGATTGTGATAGTATAGAAGATGGCAATAAAACCCTAAATCATGATGTAACTTTTACTTTATAGTCACAGTGACACTTGTTCAAAAAAATATTGGTCTGAGGAAGCACAGAGAATACCGATTTCTGACATTTACTCTTTCATGAAAATCAGATGAAATGCTAAATTAAAAATAAATGTACTGATTATTGTATTAAAGCGTGATTTATAAAAACTGCAGTACCTTCAGTGTAATGTCATAATAGTTTGATAGTGTACATACCTGAATCAGCTGCAGTTTATACAAGTCCATATCCTTATTTGCAGATTAAGTTCTTCACAGTTTGTAGCTTTTCCAGGTAAAACATCATCCTCTGGTTTAGAAGATTAATCTTCATCTCATGGCAACAGCTCTGATTTGCATCCTAACACTGCTGTTGCCAAATGATTTTGTGATTTTACGTGTTCCTATTAAGCTAAATTAGCAGTAGGAGTCATGCACTGAAGCTACAGCACATATCGTCGTCACAGAGTGGGAAATTGTTTGATTGAAACAATTTCCTATTTAGCCACAGTGGGCAGTTCTGAAGCAGTTCAGTGCTTTGCACATGGGAAACATACAAAGGAATTTAGGACTGAAAAAGGAAAGCAGTAATAACCATGCCCTCATCGGGCATATAATGTCATGGATCATGCAGCCCTGATCAGAATATTGGAGAGCATGTATAAGACTCAACGCATTAATAATTGCAGGTTCACTTGCTGATGTGGACAGAGAGAGGTTGGTGTGGTGCAGTGGTACTGACTTCACAGTATCTTGGAAAATTCACTGCCTGGCCATAACTCTTTGGACTTCAGCAGAGCTAACCTGAATTACTCAACATCATACCTTGACCTTATATGATAATCAATTACATAGTTAGGCATTGACATAAGATATTCATTAGAGCTGTTTGTAAAAGAAAACATTCTTTAGAAAAACACTGAAATTTTGTTGAAGAAAAGGAGTATCTATTTGTCAAAAAAAGAAGGTTTTCCCTCAGAATCTGAAAATGTTTAAAAGAGAACAAAGCTTTCTGTAGGGAAGTTTTGTTTAATAAACCTCCTAATTTTCCTATTACTGCAAAGCGTAAATGGAAAACACTAGATGAGTCCCAGTGCTTGGGAGTGAATGATCTTACCAGACTTCTGTATGAGCAGAGCCACAGGCTCCCTTCCCTCCAGGGTCTGTGCTTAGGAGCAGGCAATGAGAAAATCACAGGTGAGGATTTCAGATGCGACAGCACACATGTATTTCCACTTACCAGAGAAAATAGTATTTACCTCCATAAATGTGTTTTTGTGCATGTGGCTTAAACAGTATTTACCTCTCTTTTCTTTTTCCTTTTTTCCATCTCTGAAACCATTTCATTTGTGCACATTCACATCTAAACTGCTTTTTGTTTTAGAAGGAAGGTTTTACAGTTGTAATTCACAGGAGCTCAGGACCTCACAATAGATATTAAAAACATTATTTTGAGCATTTTAGTATTATGCCAAATGCTGCTAAGCAATTAAGGCAATAAATCTATGTAAACTGAATATATAATTCCTCTCTGGAATAGAAATATAAGAAAATAAAATGTCAACAGCTACCTTGGTGTTTACGAGTGCAGACGTAGAATGTGAATTCATTGCCTTACCTGAATTCCAATTTTGTATAAATCACTGTTAGAGGGACCTGGGTTCTTTGTTTGGTTTGGGTTTTTTTTTTTTATTTCATGAATTCAGATACATAATTGCTTTGTTAGCACTGAATGATCCACTTCTGAGGCACTTTCTTTGACACTGCTGCTGGTCCTGTAGAAGCAGGTTTTAAGAGAAGCACAGTGCCAAAGACAGGGTCTCAGACATGTAAGAGTTGATGACAGTTCCAAGCTCTGGCAGTAAGTAGCCTGGGCCAAATCATTTCAACTCTGTGGTTTGCTTCCTTTTACAGTGTTTCTTGTCACACTGGACTTAGAAACTTCTGGAGGCAAAAACTATGTCCTATTCTGTTTTTACACCATCCCTGGCACCACCAGGGGACCACATGCTCAGCCCTAGGCTCAGCTGAGGCTTATACATGGTACATAAATACAAACACTAATGATACACACTGCCCAATCCTGTCTGCCTGTGCATTGTAACGGAAAGCTAAGAGGAAAAGGGAGCATTTTTTTGCATTAACGCACCATGTAGAAGCTCCTACTGTTTGGAACTGAGATCGTGATAGCTATGTGCTTTCCTATCATTGAAGAATTCACTGCAACTGAAAAAGATAAAGTAAAATCCTTGCCAGAATACAAGAGGAGCCTCTTGTTATTTTAGTGTAGACTAGTCTGGTTGTTCTTCACTGTTTACTGAATTTTCTTAGCAAAGGCAACTGACAACCCGTGGACATCAATTCTGTCTCATTTATCAGCCTGTGCTCAGGTGGATCAAATGCCACAGTTGCATGATGAAGCTGACAAGAATATTTCTTCACCAAAATGTGAACCTTTTTCCCTTTCGTTGAATTTTTTTCTTGTCAGTTGAAGATGCAGCATGATGATCAAGTTGGTGTCAGCCTAATTAACATTTCCATAATGTAAAAATGTGTTAAAGAGAGGAGAGTTTGATTTTAACATTCAATTTTCTTGCATTTTTATGTTACTAAATTAATAAAACTGCAGTGGATGCCACTGACTCAGACTGACATCCTCAGAGAGAAATAACCTTGCTTCAGGTGCTAGCTGAAATGGAAGCATAAATAGCATCTGCGAAGCCAAGACAATATCCTTCTCCTTTTGAGTTTCAGAAAAGTTGAGATTCACTCAAATCCAATTAAAAGAATAACTCTGTGAATTAATTAAATTGCCCTTCCACTAAAGTTGAGGCTTAAATAATTTGCTGCATTTGACAGAAAAGAAAAAGAACTTTTATTAAATAAAAGGTGAACTTAAATGGTTTCTGCCTTTGAAGAAAGCTGGGAATTGAGTGCTCAGCTCAGATTAAATGGTAAACTTGACTATCTTCATGCAGTTCCTTGATGGGTTCATCAGTACTTGCAAGTACTTGCATGATTACTTTAGTCATCACCTACAGGGATGAACTACCTCTGAACAGATGTACATTGATAACCACCTTGCACACTTTTGAGAGGAGACATTCTCGTTCCAGCAGACTTTCTGTTGGCCACATGGCAAGTTCCCCAAATGCTGAAGTACAATATTGTGGTGGGCTAAGAGCCAAACACCCACCTAGTTGCTGCTCACTCCCCCTCTTGAACAGGGCAGGGAGACAAAACTATGTGAAAAATGTCGTGGGCCCGGATAAGGACAGAGGAAGTGTCTTTACCATCACGGACAAAACAGACACAACTTAGGGAAAATTAATTTATTGCCAGTTAAAAATGGAATAGGACGCTAAGAAACAAAGGCAAAAAATAAAACACTTTCTCTGAACTCTCCTTCTTCCCAGGCTCAACTTCACTCCTTCATTTCAAGCTCCTCCATCTCCTGCTTACCCAAGCAGTGGAAGGGAAACAGGGAATGAGGGGTTTACAGTCAGTCTGTAACAGCTCCTCTTTGTTGCCCCTTCCTTCTCACATTTTCCCCCAGCTTCAGCAGGTGTCCTTCCCAAGGGCTGCAGTCCTTCGGGATAAACTTGTGCCAGCTTGGGGTCAGACACAGGCTGTGAATATTTCCTCTGGCATGGAGTCGTCTATGGACTGCAGTGTGAATACCTGCTTTGGTGTAGTCATCTCCATGGGCTGCAGGGAAATACCTCCTCCAGTGCCTGGAGTGCCTCTTCCCGTTCTTCTTCTGGCCTTGGTGTTTGCACTGCTGCTCCTCACTTTTTTTTTTCCTCTCCTCCTACCTGTGTGTGGCATTTTCTGCCTTTTTCAAAGATGCTTTTCTTAAGGCACCACCATCTTAGCTGTGGGGCTCAGCTGTGCCCTGTGGTGGCTTGGTTTGAGCTAGTGGGAACTCCTGTGTCCTGTTCACATCAGAGCTGGCTTCCCCTGACAAAGACTGTCTGGCAGCCCCCCACCAACACCTGGGCACTGACACTGTACCAATGCCCAGTGAAAACCTGAAATTCCAGGAGTTATTCTAGCAATATTCATGACTTCACACTGGACAAGGTTCTTTAGGCACCTTCCTAGCTTGATTGGTCAAAGCTGAAGTTAGGTTTGTATCACATTTTCCTCACTCACAGGAGGCATCTCCTTCCCATGCAGTCTCATGGAACTCAAGTTTTGGATGTCTCTTCACTAAGTTTTATTATTTCTCTTCAGAGATGACAAAGAGTTCTGGGTTTGCTGATGGCAGTCCCTACTCCCAGGCATAAGGTGTCCTGTGAAGGTTACCAACACAAAGGAACTATAAGAATTTTGCACTGGGATTTCAATATGCTTTTACTAGCAAGTAGCAAACCTTTTGTAAGCACACATTTGAAAGCTCTGTCAAGATTTGATAATTGCTAGAGGCACTCCTTTGTGCTTGTATGTTGTTCCCTGTTCAAGGAACTGCACTCAAAACAATTCAGAGCTTCAAGTGTTGGTGAAAACAAAATGTAATTCTTACCTGCGTTATGCTGATTCACACGTTGAGTAAAGCTGGGCAATTGCAATGCCCCTTAAAGTTAAGAGCACACTTAACTGAGCATCTAATCCTTCCATACTTTTTGCAACATTGACCAATGTTTACACTAATTGGGCTGTTAGGTATACTATCTGAATCATACAAATTCAGATACCAAGGTACTGATGTTTTATTAGTGAAATCTAAGAACATTGGGGGGAGTGGTGGTGTTGACTTGTTTTTTTCTGTGTTTTCTTGTTTTGTTTTTTTTTTTTTTTTTAAAGAAAAATCTATTAAAAAAGAGTTTAAAAAAAATTGTTTTATTTTTCCTTGCTGAATATGGTTTCCAAACTAACCTGCAGAATATTACTGAGAATAGTATCTTAGAGTAGAAGTTCTTGGTAAAGATAGGAAATTGCAGTAACAACAAAAGAAGTTTCCTCATCCAAACACTACCTACATTTTGCCTAAAAAAAAAATAACTGAAGTATAATAGAAAAGCTCGACTAAAATTTAATTAATAAGTAATAAATAGATGCAAAATATTTCTCAGTGGTTAACTTTGGAATTAGTGGCTCTGGGGAGTTTTTACCCTATCTTTGTAAAAGATTTCTTCCTTTTTCTGTGGAACTGATGTAGTCTTCTGTCTTAAGAGGTATTACCCTAGAAATATAAAACCCCAACACACATTCTAAAGAGAAACTTAGCTTAGGAATTCATGCAGACAAAAGAAAACTACCAGAAGTGCAGTGTGCAGACACTGGTCAATATTAGGACACTTAGGAAGATGCTATGGAATCTCTATTTCTATGACTGAAGTCTTTATGTGGAGGCTAGCTGAAAGATTACTATATCAGCTTCTATAACTGCTTCTCTAAGGCAGTTGTTCAGTTCTGACTGAAAGAAAAAGAGTAAAGAAAAGCCACTCACTGAATCACCAGGTCACAAGTCCAGGTGAGAATTAAGCTGTGCTGGAGGCAGTTTGGAAGACTTAGCTATTAATTGCAGCCAGTTCTCAATCTGACTGTCAGCAGGTCCAAGAAGACCTCAGGCCTGTCTGCTGCTGCTCCACTCCCAAGAAATGCAACCCTAGTGTCTTGTTCCTTTGTGGCTGTTTCTCTCTGACCTGCTCAGCCTTAGACCACAAATTCCTAATCCTGGCTGTATTCTTGTATCCTAGCATCTGGAAACAGTGTTTATCGGGCAGAAGATACTCCTGTTGGCAGTGGGATAAGGTAGGTTGTTGGGAAAATGCTTAAGAGATTAATAGAGTTGAAAATGAAGGTGTATCAAAATCTGACCCTCCAGACATGCAGTCCCACCAGTGCTTGGAAACCTAAGCCAACTCAGCTGGAGCATAGAAGCTGTGAGACCATATGGCTTCTTATTAACTCATCAAAACAAGTGCTAACAGCAGCTCATGGGAGGTGTAGGTGTTTGCTCTTTTCTTCCCCTGCCAGTGGTTTTCTCAATATAGGAAGGAATAAATTTCTGACTATATCGCTGGTGCCAGCAGAGAGATAGCTGAAATACTGTTGTATCTAGGACAGCAAAATTTCTTGGAGAGCTGTTGTCTTCTCCTGGGTAGAGTTACTGTTCTTTTCTACATGGTAAGCAGAAACATGTACCTTACATTTTCACTGTAAAATTTTTAGTTTAAGAAGGTTTGGTGCAATATTATGAAAAAGGAAAACCTCTCAGCTTCCAAAATATTTTTCTCAGTTCCATTTTCTGTCACAGCTAAAGAAATAACAGTAGCTTTCTATTTTTTTCCCTAAGTGAGACAAATAGAAACTAAGATCTAATTCTTCAGAAGGGTTGAGCCAATTCATGACACTTTATAGGTTTAGCACTATAGTCATTTATTGTGACAACGTCCTCTGCTTGCGTAAGGAGAAATGTAGCCATCACCATGCAGTTTGCTGACACTGTCTAATAGAACACACGCCTGTGTTTTGGCAGGGAGATGGCAGATGTCATCCTGTGGGAAGCCTGGGGGAAAAGTGAAGACGTGACCTCAAACTGTACTTCTGCCTTCAGCCTGGTAGCACAAACCTCCCTCTGCTCCCACCTCACTGCATGTTGTGCCTAACACCTGCATCACCCATCACTAAAGATGCTGCAGTCAATGGGGGATGTAAATAGCCAGAGTTTATTATTCAGTGGTTTTGTGCTCCCGGTCTTCACCATACACTTGTCTGGTATTGTGGGTAGCTGGCAGAGATGCAGGTTTCATATGGAAAAGGACAACAGGGACCTCTTGACAGGCCATTCCCTGATGTGTAATGTGGCCACAAGCAGGTAGCTGTGTTAGCCACAAGTCCTGAGATCAGGTGTGGGATTAAATTTCTGCCCTTCTCTCCTGAAGATGGACTCTTTGACAGCCCTCACTCTTCCATGGCTTCTGAAGTTTTCATAATGCAACAACTAAATGCAGAACGAATCCAATCTCACACACAGATGCAAGTATCTACTGATTTAGCAGAGCAGATGCAATTTCTGTGCATGTAGGGAAGCCAAATATCCTTCTGAAATAAGGAGGCAAACTCCTTGGGGAGACGTGTCATGCTGCAAAGAGCTGAGGGCAAACTGAATTTGAGAAATGAGGCAGAGGGTAAAAGCTGCATGAATATGTAAGTTGGGGATTTCTGCAGAAGACATTACTGCAGACTCAGCTGTAATTAAACTGCCACAGCTGCTATTTCTCTGTCACCTTTGGAAGTGAAAGATGCTTTAGCCAGCAGCAAAGTCGAAGGAAAACTTTAGGCATAACCTAAGATCCCAAGTTGGTCACTGCGACCTAAGAAAAAACCATTTTATTTTACCTTGTCACTTTACAGATATCCATAATCAGAACTGAATAAACTACTTTACTTTGGATCTACTCTGGAATGGATTGTCTTGAAAATGTGGAAACTCCCTTAATTTTATATGTGCATCTTGGTCATTTATTCCCCTTCCCAGTGAGATGAGAGAGGGAAGATTAAAAAGAAAAGGAAAAGTTTCAGGGGTTTTCAGAGTTTCTTTTACTTTCTTGCTTTCTATTTTTAAAGTATGCTTGTGAAAGAGAAAGGCAGATGTGTCAAGAAGTTTAGCTTAAAGTACACTAGTGGAGATGGGTGCTATTCCTGTTGACACCAAACAGGTCTCTCTGAGGTAAGGAGATAAGCAGAGCACTGTAATGCTGCAAAACCTGTTTGGGAATATACAGTCACCAAGCGAAGTGAAACAGGTTAATTCAGGGAAGCTCATATTGAATTTCAAACGTAGCACTCAAAAAGCACGTCCGAAGAACAGAGTAAGTCTGCATATGTGAAAGAAAAGAAAAGAGAAAGTAGTGTGGGTTTGCAGGCAGGAAATAAAAAGCAAATTGATAGCTGTGCCATAAGGGCTGTGGGTATAAAGGACATAGAATAGAAGGGAAGAAAGTACAGAGTTTGACAGACCATTATCTTTAAAGGCAGGAATTGCAGAGTGTGAGAAGCAACTGACTTTTGTGTCTTTTAAGGACGCATTAGATATAGGAAGACAAAACAATAACCCAAGGGAAAGGGGACTAGCCAGGTTGGTTGCAGGCAACATTTCACACCAGCAATGCTGTAAGGACAGAGTCCAACTGTAAGCTGCCACATTGCTCTATGGTAAATAACACCAGATATGTCTGTTCCTCAAAGGCACTCCCAGAAACTGCATTGTTAAATGGTCACTCCCCTCTTGTAAATGTTTTGCTTTTATCTGTCCTATTCTTACAAACTTCCAAATGGGACAATTGGCATTTTCTTAATTAAAGGTATTGGGTCTGAACATGATGTTTGTAGGTTATTAAATTTATATCAGACTATTCTTCAAATTCTGTACTTCGCCTCTTGAGGGATCCTTCAGCAAAGTGAGATACTATGATCTCCTTAATCAGAGACTCCAGGGCATCAGAGTTAAATCTAAATTAGGACTTATTTGACATTGGAGGGAATATAATTTGTATGTGAACACTATAGGTGATAAGGGGTGATAGGTGAAGGGGGTATAGGTGAAGGGGGATAATGCCTATAGATCTCAGCTGAGCTTGGGTACCACAGTTTGACGGCACAAACCATTAGTGCATTACACATTATTCTTCCATTTCTTATTTTCAGCCAGAAGGCTAAGGCAGGGAAAATACTGTGAATGTGACACAATTCTGTGGTCCCACCTTTTGTTAAAATCTAGGCTGGGACTGAAGCAGCAATCAATACCTCCTGCTTAAAAAGCATTTCTTTTCAGTGAAGTCTTAGCGACTGAAACAGCAGTTCACTGTTCAGATGTCCATCCTGTTTTCCTCTTAACACTTGGATTGTATCACATCGTGAGTAGGCATGTGCTTGCTGAGTGTTCACTGGAGACTGTCACAGGAATACAAACCTGCTCCAGTGATTTTAGAGTGCTCTTGAGAGCAGTTTGAACCAATCCCACTACAGCCAGGACAGCTGTTCTGTTGTGAAAGTCAGCTTAACATATGGCTTATGGTGATCATATACTTACATAGAGTATAAAATAAAACTAAAGATGCTTGAATTCTATGAAGAGAGCAAAATACTATAAACCAGAAATGGAGAGAGAACAGTGATTATATACAATCTGTACTAGACTAGCAGGAAACATTACCACTAAAAGGAGAAGAGCCATGAAAGAGAGGACTTCACTACTAGGACAGCTGCTTCCTTGGCAGCTAAATACCAATGGGTACTTGATGAACAAAATCTGTCTCAGAGCCTCAGGTGATGACATTAGTATTATTTTGCATTTGGCATGCTGTTTCCATTTTGGGAGACCTTGGTAGGAAAGCTCTGAAAGTTGACTCTGTAGGATTTCTGTTGTGCACATGTATGAATTTATGAATTACAGAAACCATTAATCCTGGAAGGGATGTGAAGAAATTCTTTTAGCTGTCTCCCTTCTCTGGGGAAGGGTAAGTGGCCTTGGCACTGTTTGTAGCCTCTTTAAAATTGCCAGATATTCTCAAGATCAATGTTTCCACGTATCACTATATAAAGTTTCTTTCTTAAATCTGGATTATTTATCTCCTGTGGTAAAGAATTCTCTGTGCCAGATCTGGTGCAAAATGAAACCGTGGATTGCAGTCCTGTTTAAAAGAAACTCTATTTATGTTTGAAGACACCTGGTGGACATGTGAAACATTTGACCTCTTTTCTCTTTCAGTAGTATTTTCATTACTGAGAGGTGTATTTTCATGTCCTTCTTCCAGTGTCTCTATTCTAGATGGAAGAAACAAAATTCTTGACAAAAGTTTCTCATCAATTTGTTTTCTAGAGCTCTCAAAAATAGTTTTACTTTCTTCTGGGCTTCTCAAATTATTTTTCTTTTTTTTTTTTTTTTCAGACAGGTTCTGAACAGTGCTGTGTATGGGCAGGAAAATCACATTCTTTGACGCTTACGAAACCTCTGTTTGCACATCCCACAATTGCACTAAAGTTTCTTGCAGTAGCATGTTCTTGAAGTATAATTGGCTTCTAATCTCCAAATAGTTTTTGTCTGTAATGTACTTCCTTTGTTAGCAGAGGCAGTGCAGCTAGCTGAGATACTACCTGGAGGTACCCAAAAGTGGTCTGTTTACAAACTGCTCCCTAGTCTACATGGCTATATATCTTGGTATAATCTCCAGTCAGGATCTTAAAAGGCAAAGCTATAACAAAGTCCCTAGGCTGGGAATGGAGATTCATGACACAGGAAACTCTAAAAGCTGAAAAGTAGCTAACAGAGAAATAATTCTGGGGTCAATTTAAAAAATACAGGGCTTATCAAGTCTCCTATCATAATTCTCATAGAAGAAAACACGTTATAGTTAGGACACATATGGTTAAAAATGGCAGCGATGATTTTGGAGACTGGATTTTGGAGCTGTTAACATTTCAATCATCTGAATTACTTGAGGAATCAAAGTCACCAGTTCAATAGTAGTAGGTACTGTCCGTGTTCTTGGCTTGTTACTGCACTATTTTGAGATAGGTGTGGAGAAAAGAAGATATCACACAAAGTCACTGTTAATGCCCCATCTCTCATATAGAGGTTTATGATTTCTCCCTGATGGTCTTGTATGAACCTCAAATTTACTCCAGAAAATTACAGCTGCAACTCATCAGTTTTACTTTGTTTCCTGCCATCACAAGGAACTGAACAGTCATAACCAAAGGAAGAAAATTCTGAGTTATTTTGAAACAAGAACAAGACAGCGTGGCTTTTTTAATGAGAAAGGAATCTTCCAGTGAAGGAAACAGACTTCTGTGACAGAGCTGTGGAACTGTTGTTTCTTCTGCAGAGTTTCAGGCTGCATTTCTATTTAATTGGCATCAAGCCTGCTTTCAGTTACACTTTCTTCTGAGGTTTAATTTGCACTCAAAACTACACTCCAGTGACTGAACATTGTCTTACTATTACTATTTTCTCACCTACAACTTTTCCTTTTAGAAAAAAACTCTGTCCTCACCTAAGTTCTTCCTCTTCTGGTCCCTCACCATTTTATTCTACTTTGCTGCCACTACTGTAACTAGAGACAAGCTCAGATAACAGCAATCGAACAGTTGGCAGTGAAGACAGTACAAGTCTAATGGGAAAACCTAGTGGGAGCAAACAAAACTACAAAACTAGTCAGCAATTTGTAGTCCTTTTTAATATGATAAATTATAAAATGTCCATCTTACCTCTTCATTGCTCTTAGGCTGAGCAGCATTTTCTAGGTTATCATGAAGTAAGTCTGGGGTATAACTTAGCAAGAAACTTAATAGGAAACAACTATTTCTGTTCAAATTGATCTCAGTAAGCATACACAGAGAACGATGTATATCCCAAGGCCTGGGAGGTATTGTTTTCCCAAACCATGGCTCCACAAGGAAACGTGTGTTAAACGAACCTGGCCTTAGCTTGAAATAAAGTCACAGACCTGCATTCTGCCTCTCTGGGTACCTAAGTAAGTCAAAGGTATGGTTACTGTCAGATTTGGGGAATGTATTTCTCCTTACATGAAAAGCTTTGAAATCTCAGTTCTTGACTTTCTTTCATGCATGTACCCAAGTTCTCCTTGAGGAACTTGTTCTGTCAGGAACTTGGAGGACAATCATAGAATCATAGAATCAAATGGGCTGGAAAAGACCTTGAAGATCATCAAGTCCAACCATTTGCAGCACTGCCAAAGCCACCACTAACCCATGGCACTGAAGGCCTCGTATACACGGTGTGCGAAAAATGCCATGCTGGCTATCATAGAATCATAGAGCAGTTAAGGTTGGAGAGGACTTTAAGATCATCTAGTTCCAACCCCCGTGCCATAGGCAGAGGTGCCTCACACTAGACCATGCTAGGGCAGCTAAAAGCAGAGAGGTAGTACCAGAGCTGTTCTGCTAGGGAAAAGGCATGATGGAACAGCTATTGCCATGAGGTTGTCATCAAGTTAAGTCTTTCATAATGGATGATTACAGGATGCTACTTGCTTCTCTGTCACTTTTGCTAGAATCCCGTGGCATCTGCAGGGAGGCAGGCAGAAAATCCTCCCCACACAATTTTGAGCATGCTCACTGGGCCCAACAGACAGCACTGGGCTCTGTCCTGAGCAGCTGGAACTGGAGTGTTGCTGTTAGTGAAGGAAGTTGGCTAACACCTTCAGAGGAACTAAAATCAGAAATACAAGATAAGTCCTTCCTTCTATTTCTCTTTATTCATGAGAAATACGTGTTTTTACACATATATATGAGTGTGCTAACGTGCAAATGGAGGGAGGGGAGGGGGAGAGAGTGCAGTTTATACCATTTGACGTTTTATTCCATTACCTACAACAGAAGCTGGCAAATGTAATGCTCGATTGCTGTAAATAAAGATTAAAAGATTGTTACACAAAAATAGGTGATTTTGTACACAGCTAGTTGAAATGAATATACAGTTTTCCCAACCATGTGGCAGCAAAAGAAGAACACATGTTTAGGAGACATTTTCATTTAACATTAGTTTGCTTTTATGCCTGTGCATTTCACACTCCATTAACTGTCAGTACCTTGTATGAAATCTGTCAATGTCAAATCTCTTCTTTTTCCCCCTATGCAATGAAAAGCTAATGAAGATGTTTTATAGAAAGAAAGAAACAAACAGGTTTTCTTAAAAACATTCTTGACTCTAGAGACAATATTTCTAATGGGGAAACCGGTGTCTTAGTGAAAAATTTATTGATGGTAATAATGAAAAAAAGAGTAGGATAAACATCTTTATGGACATTCAAAAACCAGAAAGAAGCTAGCTCACTTAAACGGCCCCCTCGAAATTGGAAGAGCTTGTCTAGGTACAATTTAAAGTGAGTGTGATCATGAGTGAGTGGTAGGTGGCCAGGAGGGGTGAAACTCATGGTTTCTCAAGAACAGGATCTATCAGAGCACAACAAACATAACAGCAGCTGTGCTAGCAATGAGATGGCTTGCTGGACTTCCTTCTGTGGTATGCTGTTAGAGAACATACATACATACATTTGGGTGTCTAACATAAGCCTGGTCCTAAACTATCCTTGTGTTCTGTCCTTGCAGATGATACGATGTGAGAAGCTAGTCATCTCTCCCTAACAGACATATATGTCTGGTCAACTAATTCATTGTAGGCTCCATTGACTATGCTGACCAGGGATGTGAAGAAGTAGCCCACACATAGGTGAACTGCCAGTAAGGTTGCCCTAGGATATCTTAGCTTATCTCCAGCTGCCGATCTGGTATCATACCTGCCCATCCTATGTGGATACCTTGGAGGTTCTAGATTATTTTAAGTGTCAATAAATGGTTGCGTTAAGTCAATTGAAGTCTTAGTGACAATGACAGCAGTTCCGTATCATTTACTTCTGCCCATACAAGATTTTCACGTTCTCTTCTTTTTAGTGCCCCATAAACTTTAGCATGAACACTTTCAAATCCTTTTGAGGCAGGGAAGATCTGTGCTCTTGAAATGTGAAAACTGCATCTAGAGCTGTCCTGTTGGAGTATACTGGCACTGCACGATGACACTCACCTAGCTGAATTGCATCTAGTTAATTTGTTCTGTTTCCTTTGCATTGGGTCAGGAACACTTCAGCTTTGGAAAATAGAGAAAAAAATTAGTAGAATCAGGGATACTTAGAAACCTAAATGATAAGAGAGTGGGTTGTTCATGAGCCTTTAAGGAAAAAAGAAGCAATAGTGTCAAGTTCCATTTGACATTATTATTGCATAAATGTTATTGGAAGTCTAAACAAATGATGTATAATTTCAGGACCTCAGTAAACAAGTTCAGATATAAACAAACCTGAGTAATGGGGTTTGGAGATTAGGGAGTTGTATCAGATGACACAGATGGGCACAGAACAGAACACTTTTATTTGGTCACCATCTTTGGCCTCATTGCTCATGTAGAAAGCTTCAACTCAGCCAGACTATTCTTAAGTGTTATCTACCTAGCCCTGGAGATTTGACGGCAGGTGTGACAGATAAACACTATTTCTTTACTCTCTATCCTTTCATCAACAATTACTCAGGGCACCAGAATATGCCATCTACAATATTTGAGAGAAATGAGGAAAAATGGCATGAGAACAAAAAAAAAAAGGTAATATATTATTTAGAGAAACTTTATGAAAATATCACTTTCCTTCAGCAAGTCACGTGTTTTTCACACAAGTGCACACATCTACTATTCTAAAATATCCAAATAAATTTTTGAAGACTTAAGTTACATATTAAAATGGTGCTTATTAATAGGCTTAATATGTTTCAATATCTATTTGCTTTCTGAGACAAGCTTATTAAGGTCTTCAGAAATTAACTTTAAATGAAACTGTCAGAAGATTATGAGTATTTAGCAGGATTCTGCAATCTGCTCAGTCTTATTAACAATGAAAATATTATTTGCAGGGTCGCGTGTGAGTTAAAACTGGACCTGATAAAGTCATTCTTAATCCATGTGGTTTGATAAACTGAAAAAATGATGATTTTAAGGTAGAGTATTACCAATTTCCAAATTTAAACATGCTGAAGTACTTATAAATAGGTTATTGAATTGTTCAGTACACAAAAATTTTATATATATATGGTTTTTATGAACCTAGCCTTTTGTCAGGTTTCAACCTTTCAGTATTGCTTATGATTTCCTAAAAAAATATGTGTTGCTTTTCTTTTTAGTAAAAGGAGCTAGATACAGCTAAGATATTGTTGTTCCCCAGAACAGCAGAAATTCATATGAATGTTATGATTCTGAATAATGTACCACTTCTACTTTTGTGTGTTTTGTTATGTCATGCTTTTAAATAAGAATGGCATTCTTGACCAACAAATCTGCTGTTTGTATTGTATTTTACTTTTCAGGAGGTCATAAACTTCAGCACATATTGAATATTCTGATTTTGAGAGGGTTGTAAAAATTCTTCAGCTTTTGAGAGAAATAAAAATCACCAAAAGACATACTTTTTATTTTCACAAAATTTATTGTTCTTAAAGAATTTTAAAGTTTCAGTGGGGAATTCTCAACCATTCTCTAGAAACTTCTCATAACAGAAACATTTTGTGATTCTTTCAATCACAAGACATGGAAAGAGGCATTGAGCAGGCTACCCTACCACACTGCTTCAGACTGGCAGAGTTTAGGATCTTCAGTAGTTTTGAAACCTTGAAGATCCAGAAAAACTGTCAATATTATTGCTATGCGACCCTAAGCTTATCTATTGATTTACTTTTTGAGTGCTTTGCTGTATTGTATAGACAAAGACAATTAGCAAGAAGCAGCTAATCACTATCCTTTTCCATTTTTCTGTGGGCAGAAAGGTGTCATCATTAGTACTACAGTGATATGTTGTCACAAATGATGCATTGACAAATTCAAGCTAGTTGACTGCAGTACACACTTTACATCTGCAAGCAGTTCTTACTGTTGAAAGTCTTCAGGTGTCCTGAAAATATTTTCCACCATGCAGCTGCAAACAGTTTATCAAAAATATTTTTTGGATCTATCTCCATGGTTTGCATCATCAGTGACCACAGAAAAAAAGTTTGTAATTTTCTACCTTGGCTTTGAAGTCAATCTCAATTGAAAGGCAAGTTAATACTTTGTGAATGATGACTGAAGCTGTTGTCTTAAGATAAAACGTTTTAGCTATTGGAAATCTTGGAATGACAGTATTCATTTTGTTGTCAAATTAGAATGATCTGCATTTAAAAATTGTATGCAATTTGTGGTAGAGTGCTGTAGTGGCCATTTTCTTCTCTTAGGAAGCAATGTTTCAAAGATTTTCTTCTGTCTCATATCAGAAATTATTATAATCATTTATATTGCTTACAAGCAGTTGAGAAAATGTGTCTCTGTAAAGTACAGTAAGTCTTTTGAGAACTATTGTTGTCTCTACTGAACCATGAAAAGTAATTTCTGTACTCATTCCAGGAATACTCATTCTTCTGTTTTGTCTTAAAAACTGTCTTGGCTTGTTGATAAAATGCTATTTTCACGATCTCTACTGTATCATCAACCACATGAAGTATTGTTACCAACTACTTTTAAATCAATAATTCACAGATTCCCACTTGGGTATAATCAGTCACTCCAGCTCACAAAGTTTTGGTCTAATAAACACTTCATGTGATACAGTCAATAGTTAGCTCTGGTTTTGATAAACATTTTAGATACAGTCCTATTCAGAATTGGTAAAAGGCTCCACGTGTAGTACAATTCCAGGGGCAGTTCTTTGCTTTTTGGATTGCTATGGCAGCTGGAATAATTTCTGTGAACAGCTTATACAGAAATTTTACATCCTTTGTTTTTAAGAGTGCTCTGTAGATGTAAACTGATGCCTGAGATTCTGTCAGCAGCTCCCCTTCTCCTCAGATACCAGTGTGGCTTGGGGGAATGAGAGCCATCTTAGGGAAAAAATAGTTTTATCTCAGTTGTAGAAAGTCCCCATGGTGTAATACTTTTCTTTGCTCTTCCCAGCTCCTTGATGGGTTTCTTGATTTGCCAGCAAGATTCTAAGGCAGTTTCCAACTTTTCCTTCTTCTACCCTAGTTCTCTCTGAAATGCTTTGCCTTGAGGTTGAGTGTGAAATGAGCCTCTTTCCCTAGCTCCAGGCTTCTCATCAGCGAAGGACAGACTGACACTCAGTGTACAGAGCCCAATGAGGCTGGAGTCCTTCTCTCCTCATAGCTGAAGGAGCTGGATGAAAATACCAGGAAATTTCTGATAAGACATCTGCCTCTAGCTTCTGCAAATAGGAAGGCTTGTTCCCAGCTTCAAAGCTCTGCCTTGCACACACTACATACTAAATCTTTGCCATCAGATATGATAGAATCTACATCTAAGGCAACTGTTGCTTTTTATATAAGCAACAATGACCTTTCTAGAACTTTCTCACTGCATGCAATCTACCTGAGCTGTAAGTGAAGGGGTGTTATATACATAAATACCAAAAAATGTTCTAAAGGTTCTCAAACACAAATTCCCAACTATGATTTTTTTAAGTCTGCATTTCAGAGCAGTATTAAATAACACAGATTTCCATTTTGGAGTCTCTGTGGTTATTTTCATTAAAAAACTATGTTTTATGATGCTGAATTCAACTGCCTGTAAAAATCTTCTATCTGCTGGAGCAGGTTGCAGTGGTACTCGGCTGTAGATGAAATCAGATTTTTGTATGCTCTGAAGCTAAATCACACAAGCTCAGATCAATTGCTCATTAGAACTCAGCAGTGTCTAGGAGCCTGCAACAGATTGCCCAATACGTACGAGAAAATACTAGAGGAGATAAATGTTTTTAAGTTGTGTATGTGCTAACTAACTGAAAACTTTACTGCCTTCAAATATTTGAGCAATGGAGCTGGTGAAGGTGTTTAAAAAAGACATACTTAGTAACAAAGGCATGGAATTATCAGCCATACATGTAATAGGTCCATGGTTGGTTTTTTTTTTAATGAAACTATCCTTGTCAAGCAAAAATTTCCATCAGTAGAATCTGAGAAAGGGGAATAATCTCACTGTGTAAATTCTGTTAGCTCATCACTTAAGATAGCTGCAACAATTCTACACCTGCTAGTAGAGGGAAAAATGCAGTAACAGGAACATTTTTATGGTAATGGGGCATTGATTAAATGACACAATAGGTTTTCTGACTGTAATGAAATTTGCTGACAAAATTAAAGGAAACAAAATAACGCCATGGCACCATCACAAACAGGAAGGTAGAACAAAATGGTCAGAAATTAAAAATAATGTTTATCAAAGCCACATCAGTTTAATAATATTTCATCTGTGTTGTAAGAGGGAAAAAACCTGATCGGCATTACAAGACCACAAAAGAGAAGGAAAAATCATACCATGGTTGCATGTGCAATCACTATTCTTTCCCCTCTGCAAGGAATATCATTACACTGTGTGGGATGAATTGGATCACAACAGGGGAAAAAATAGCACAGAGGAATTTAAGTAGTCTGTATCAGGTTGGATATGGAGAATTAATCAGAGAATCAAGATTGTTCAGGCACTTATAAATTTAACTTTTCTCTTTTAAAGGAAAAGCCTGACAGAAATCTTTGTCTCCATTACCGTAATAATCTCCTCCTCAAGAGCAGGTTTTACAGACATGCCAGCAGAAAGGTCCAGCACTTCAGTTCCTGTATTAGCTGTTGGCCACGTGTATTGGGTGTGCACGGCAAGGTTTTGTTGTGGAGGGCTACAGGGGTAGCTTCTGTGAGGAGCTGCCAGAAGCTTCCCCCATACCTGAAAGGACCAGTGCCAGCCGGCTCCAAGACAGACCCACTGCTGGTCAAGGCTGAGCCTTGATGACGGTGGTAGCACCTCTGGTATAGCATATTGAAGAAGGAGGGAAAGTTACTGTGCAACTGGGCAACTGTAGCTGAAGAAAGGAGAGAGAATATGTGAAAGCAACAGCTTGCAGATGGCAAGGGCAGTGCCAGGAGGAGGGGAGGAGGTGATCCAGGTGCTGCCTGGAGGTCCACAGTGGAGCAGATATGTGGAGGACCACACCTGAGCAGGGGAATGCCCAAAGGAGGATGTGACCCTGTGGAAGGCCATGCTGGAGCAGGCTCCTGGCAGGACTTGTGGCCATGAGAAGAGAGGAGCCCACACTGGAGAAGGTTTGCTGCAGGACCTGTGACACTGTGGGGGACCCACACTGGAGCAGTCTGTTCCTGAAGGACTGCACCCATGGAAGGGACCCATGCTGGAGCAGTTTGTTCCTGAAGGGCTGCACCCCGTGGAAGGGACCCATGCTGGAGCAGTTCATGAAGAACTGCATCCTATGGGAACGACTCATGTTGGAGAAGTTAATGGAGGACTGTCTTGCTGGACAGGGGACCCCATGCAGGAGCAGGGGAAAAGCATGAGAAATCCTTCCCTGAGGAGGAAGAGGCAGCAGAGATAACATTTGATGATACTTTGAACAACCTGGGCTAGAGGAAGGTGTCTCTGCCCAGGGCAGGGGGGTTGGAACTAAATGATCTTTAAAGTCTCTTCCAATCCAAACCTTTCAGTGATTCTCTGATGAACTTATCACAACTCTCCATTCCCTGTCCCCATGCACTGCTAGGGAAAAAGAAGTAAAGAATTCAGGAGTGAAGTTGAGATGAGAAGAAGGGAGGGGTGGGGGAAAAGTGTTTTAAAGATTTGGTTTTATTTCTCATTATCCTATTCTGATTTATCTGGTAATAAATTAATTTGCCCAAGTTGAGTCTGTTGCCCATGATGGTAATTACTGAGTGATCACCCCTTGACCCACAAGCCTTTTGTTATATTTTCTTTCCCCTGGCCATCTGAGGAGGGCAGTGATAGAACAGCTCTGGTGGAAACCTGGCATCCACAAGGGTCAAGCCACCACACCAGAGACGACTGCCATCCAGAGAGGAGATGAATGGCTGGTGTCCAATGCTGTATTTTTAGAATCTTGTTTAAGATGCCTGACCCTGATTGATTGGACAGATTTTGCTTTATGTGCCAGGATCTGATGGAGCTATGTATAGGTGTAAGGAGAAGTATGGCCAGATCAACCTGGCTGGGTCCCCCATTTCCTAGGATCTTCAAGAACTTCCTGGTGCTGCTTGGTAGTGCTATAAACCAAAAAGTAAATCCTCTTCCCTCTTTTTTTACTTGTTTTGGATCTTTGACAGCAGTATTTTTTCTTGAGGATTTCAAGTGGGAAAGTCTGTGGTTTTAAAGGTTTGTAACTCAGCCATAGTTAAATGCAATTGATGGGGCAAAATATTTTTTTAGCCTGAGGGCTTTCTCCTTGGTAAATTTTCAGGCTGTTTCTGCAAACTGCAGGGATGAATTAGAGCAGCTTTGAAAAGCAAGAAGGCTGTAGGTAGAATGGGGTGTGTTATCATCTCTTATAGAGGTCACTACCAGCTTCCTCTCAAAGGGACCTGTGGCTATTTTAATCACCTCCTGTGGTCTATGGGCATTGCTTTACAACCTCATGTATGGAATACCAAAGTAAAAATTCAATTACCAGTGACAATAAAACCTGCAATCCCAGCCTCTGTATTCCCAGAAGTTGTGTTACACGCCAGGAATGAATATCAGCTGTATGGGCCACAAAGAAAGGAAAGAGATGTCATTCTGGAGCCTGGTGGTTGGTGAGAGAGGTTAGGTGGGTTTTTTGCCTCATTCTAGGAAAAAAAAATCATCTTGTCCTCATCAAGTGTTAATACCACAATAGATTTGTCCGATCTGCATTTTAGCTTTTGTCATATGTACAGTGAGTCATCACAGGTGATGATTATGTCTGAGCACCATAGGTTCTCCTTCCAGTCAGTTGAGAGAAATAGACACTTTTAGGGCAGAGTACATCTTAAAATGTGCCTGCATACACTATGATGAAGTATACTTCAGAGTCTACTGAAGTCTGAAGTACCTTCCTTATCTGCTTCTCACCTCTTCCCTGTCCCAGTGCTACCTTGGCGGTCGTATGTGGCAGAATTCCTGGTATGGGCATGCAGAAAGAGTCTGATGTGCAAATAACAAAATTATAAACCTTTGTTGAATCTGGCGGAGTGAGCTGGGAGCAGCTCTAATGGCAGATGTGAGGCAGCAGGAGGAGGGTTGTGAACAGCTGGGGGAGAGATCCCGAGCAGCCACTGACACAGCTGTTTGCTGAACGCACATTTATCTATGTCTCACTGAAAAAGAAATATTGGCAAAATCGTACCACTATCACTCCAAGTCAGAGCAGTTTCATTTCAGAATATACAGTTGGGGATTTATATTAGTGTCTCACTTGTATAGAACTTCTAAAATTCTTGTGCAATGAATTAGATATGCCACACACAGACAGGTGTTGAAAATAATAATTCAAAACATATGTAGGTATTTGTGCCTTATGTCCAATGCCTTTCCTTTACTGAGGAGTACAAAAGCAGCTTACCCTTTTAAGAAGCATCTGACTATCTCTGCTTCCTCATACATTTCTTTTCATTATTGACTGCCATCTCTAATTTCATAATATTCTCTGTTAAATAATTTTTCCTTATCCACTGTTTCTATTAGCCGCTTAACAATTCATCTTGCATGGTATTTCTTCCACATAATTGTAATATACATGACAGCCCTTAATTGAAATGTACAGTAATTTCTCATTTTGTTTACTTAGAGGACTTTAATGACACAAGCTCTCCAAAAACAAATAGGCTTGTCTAAGATGACCTTCATTTACCTTTGAGTGACCTTTCCTGAACAAGTGTGTGTAAGAGGATTTTTAGTATTAAAGTGTGCTATAATGCCCCATATCTCATAATATTTCAAAGACATGGTTAGTAGCTTCTTTTTGGAACATTGCAGTTACTTAAATGATCATCATTATGCCCATTCTATGTGGTCATTTTATCTGATTGCTCTTTTTTCTTCGGATAAAATGAGTTACATAATTTTATATTTGTAAGCCAAGAATAATTCCAGGCACTGCTCAGGAATATCTGAATTAGGTTATCAGTCCCTACCTACCTATCTTCCCTTTTAAGGTCCACAGTGACATACAATGTTGTAGGGATCTCTTTAACCTCTCATTAAAAGGAAGGTAATTATGATCATGTCTGAGTCTTCCTCAGCTACCTCAGTAGACTACATTGCTTGAAGATGTGAGCTTCCTGCTATAGGAAAACTGTGTTAAGTGCTAGTGTGGAGATTAATATCTATCTTCCTGTGGTTTACAGTGCTACAAGCCTACCAATCTAGCCAACAGTCTGAACCTTCTGCTTTTCTGACTTAGTGAAAATCAGCAAAATCTGATGTCTTTTCATGTTTCTGATCAAGATTAAAGTGTTAGGTACATTGATCTACTCCTGGCTAACATGAAAACCTCTTGACACCAGTTTCCCAGCTTTCTGTTTTTTATGGTGTTGCCTTCAGTACATCACGCTTTTTTACTATAGACAAACAGTCATTTGAATTAGTATATTCCATAGTACAGAAGACCATGAACTTTCGTCATAAATTCTTGCCCTGTGATCTCAAAAATGTTATACATGCTTAAAAAGAGACGATACCTAACGATTTGGGAGCAACTATCTCTGTGTGCTAGATTTTGTAGAATTCAGAAGATTGAATATTTTTGGAGACAATGTTGATAACATGATGTAAATTGTCAGGGACCATCTGCTGTGAAATTGATTGACCATGATTCAGACAAATATTCAGAGATTTAGCAACATTTAGGAAATCATGTAGAGGTTTTATTTTCTTCTCTGCTTTCCTTTCCCAGAGGTCATTTTTTCTACTAAATTTTAAGTGGATTTATATGTAAATTACTGTTTATGCAAAACCAAAATCAATGCAATATTGACCTTTCAGTTTCATGGTAATAATATCATGGTATTCAAGATAAGATATTCTTTGGACATAAATAAATAGAAAGCATTTATTCCAAAGATAGAGTATTGCAAAAATGAATCACATATAATTATAAATATGAGATTTAGATGTTTATCAAAATGTCTCCTATTTTTGTGAATGACAAAAAAGTTTTGAAGAAACCTGTCTTTTAAGATGCTTTTCCTACTTATTACATATGTGATTCCCTCTATTCAGCACTCATGAAAAACATCTGGAGTGCTGGGTCTGGT
>JBCJKH010025483.1:0-23087 GCA_039877255.1 Loriculus beryllinus | reverse complement strand
ACCACTCCATGATGTGAGGTAAAGCATTTAAGTGAGGAGGATCAGGGGTTCACTTCAAATGCACTCCTGATCTGAATTAAAATGCTTGTATAAACAGAGATAGTTAAGGTCAAGGAAAAAGAACATTGCTTCCACCTGAATGCACCTAAACTTCCTGAACCCTCAGCATTCTCCAGAAAGGAGTTCCACAGACTCCTGCGTAAAGAATTACCTGAATCATCCCCTTTTTGTTTGCTTTGAACCTGGCCACGACTAGTCCCATTTGACAGTCCTTATACTGGAAAAAGTTCTTATACTGGAAAATACGTTAAACATACATGCCTCAAGCAATTTAGGAGACCTCTACCTATTCCATTCCCTGCAACTCTTTTCCATGCTGAAAGGACACACCATGCAAAGTCTTCCTAACACAGAAGCTGTCTGTATCACTAATGATCCTCACTGCTCTTCTCTGAACAATTACAGTGCTAACATAACTTTCTGAATAAGCTGCTGTCAAACCATGGCTATAGGATAGTATGCAGTAGTATATGATTGCTGTTTCACCCTCTACTCCTTCCCTAACAATTTTTAACATATGGTTAACATTAATGCTTCTTAAACATTTGCCTTCTTGATCAGCACTGACCTAATGCACACATGGAACCATCTGTTGTTATCCTTAAACCTTGCTCCTGAGTGGCAACAGCATAATTTGATCCTAAAAATGAGTAAGAACTTACAGTCAAGTCTGTAATAACATTAAATGTAATACAGGAATTGTTTGTTCAGATGCATGTTAACACAAGAAAACCTGCCATTAATGCATTACACTGTTCTTCAAGAAGTTTCTAGCCATTATTGTATGTCCATTTCTTGCTACACTTCAGTCATCATCTAATAACAAAACTCTTGATCCTAGCCTCCTCAAATTTTACACATTTAGTCTAGCATCTGTCCCATTTTCCCTTAATCAATCCTTTTGGCATGTCTGTGCCTTGCTTGTCTTTCTTAGGATTTTATACCATTTACAATATATTCCAAGTGAAAAGATCAGGTATTGCCTTTATAGATGATATGTAACATCTATCTCTGGCAGACATGTAATCAAATAAAATAACAAAATATACCTTCAGAGAGTTATGCAGCAGTATCTTCTTTTCCTCCATGATCTTTTTACTTCAAGTCACAAAGAATTTTAAGCCCAGCTTTTCAAATACCTTGTATTAAATTTGCTGTGGAAGATCAGTACTGACTGATCTAACGGCGTTTTTACTGATCTCAGTGTGAACACGGATCAGTAAAAGGCCAATTTACAATACACATGGTTTATTTATAGGGACCTTTCCAGAATATACGCTTCTTTCAGCATATGAAGGAGGTGAGATAGAGGCAAATGCAGTTAACTGTGCAATTCTACTGCAGCTAAGCCTACCTAAAGGGCCTCTTTCATTAGAACTGCAATGCTACAGTGACTTGTGTGATCATGTTGCCCTGACAACCAATGGAGATCCTCTTTACAGTTAATCTAGCACATATATGTTCTTTTGGGAGAGATCACTGCTCACCATCACTTGCATTTCCTCCCCCACTGCAATGAAGCATGGGGATTATCAAATTCAAAAGTGCACCTTAAACCCAGTGTGTGCTTAACTGGTGCTATTGTTATGTTGAATCCCTTTACCTCAGTTGCCTGTCTGCTGGTACTATTGAAGCACAAATCAGTATGTCAGAGTTTGCCTCACAGTCTTGGAGTGTTCTGATTTACAAAAAAATCAAAGAAGAAAATCTGCACACATACCTTCAGGACAGTCCACTGCTCCACAACAATTGCATCATAGCCCTGTACGTTTTTACTGTCTTCCACAGAAACATCTTCAAAGAGAAATATTCCATCCATTGTCCCATGTGAAGAATCTGTGAAAACACAGGATTAGCTGTAAGCTTTATGGAAGGCACTCCATGTGTAGTGAGGCATTTGAATTTATTAACAATAAATTATTCCAAGGATGTTCATAAAAAAGTGCACAGACCTTCCTCTTATAGTCTAGCTCTATTAAATGAGACTACTAGCTAGTAAAAATTCTAGCAGTTTTTAAGAGCAATCCTACTCTTTAACAGCAAACCTCACTGTCCACTCTGCTACTCCAGAGTTTGTCCTTAAAACACACAATTCTCCCATTTTGAGCAGGCACAATTAGTTCAGTCCTCATTCGGGAGTACTGCTCACCTACCGGAAGTAATACACACACTTTGAGGGCTACAAACCATGTATTCTGTCAGCTTTGTAAGGACTTTTGGAAGTACACTTATGCCAATGACTACACCCATTCATACACACAACTCAGAACTCCACATACGGATTAGCCATTGCGGTTACGCTGATCTACATGGACTAAGGATGATCTGGCATATCTGAGCAGTGTTAAAGAAAAGGTACATTCATAACTATTTAATAAATTTATGAAGGCATTTTGACCATCTGGTTTAGTGCCTCTCTATTCTCATTTGCATTCTCAGCACGTTCAGTCCTCTTCCAGACAACATATACTATTAAAGTTACATAAGCAGCACTTTTTCCTTCAATTTAGCCATATATTCTATAATCAGCAATCTCCCCCATATGGAAGAACTGAAGTTTTGTCAGGTCCACAACAGAAACAGGATAACTGGAAAACTCTGCTAAAATAAACTAAATAGAAAGAGGAAGCAAGAGAATTACGTTTTGAAGAACTGTAAATAAGACATACTGTACTCTTCATGAACAGAGAAGACTCCTTTTACATTGACACAAAGCATGTTTTTCAGTCTTTCTAGTTTAAATAATACAATTACCATGTATGACTGATTATACAGGAAGTGAAAAGCACTAAGAAGCTTCTTACCTCTTGCAGATACAATCTCAGTCAACATCTTCCAATGTCATGATATGATCTAAACTTAATTTACTATCTGGAAACAAGATTTTTTTTTGTGGGTAAAGTTCACAACCAAACTCCTACAGTTGGAGGCTTATGTCTACAAGCACACTGTAGCAAGATTGTTGGTGCAAGTGTCACACATCTGCACACCCCCTTGTTTCTATCTGCACATTTCACTACCCTGTCTTGCTTCAGTTTCAATCAAGTCGTTAAGTTGTGAGCAGATGCAAATGCTTGTACATAAACTAACAAAGCGTATTTTTTATTTTTCCTTAGTTGTGCAGGAAAATAGCTGTAAAACACTTACTAGGGATTCTCCTTGGGATTCTGTTGGGAGACCCAAAAAAGTACAAAAATACACTGTCTATTTTTACACTGTCTCCCCAGGCAGGTCTCCTGTAACTCCATTTAGAATAAAGAGAGAAGACAACCCACCTCTAGAGCAAGCCAGTATAACACATTGCTGCATTGCTCCAAAGAGGATGAGCTGGACTACAGAGCAGTAACTCCTGTCATCTAGATAGATTTCTCATCCAAGTGAGAACAGACATTTTTGTTGTGAAATAATAGGCCAGATAATAAGTAGCTGGGTTACAGGTTAGAAAACACTGGGAGAATAAACCTGCCACAAACAAATGAGTACAAGATTTAATTATATTTAATCCGGGAGTGGCACGTTGTTAAAACCTACATTTCAAAGCAAGAACCACCTCAGCTTCTGTCTGATATATCATGTTCCAACACCTAAACCCATACCCAAATCTATATTAGGATGTATAAGGTACAAATAAACCTTTAATTTTCCAAAGCATGGATGACAGGACAGCACCCCAAGGCTGAAAGCAGAATCCTGTAGATCCGTACTAGACACAGGCATGCAGATCTTGCCAGGGCAGCTTTATACAGCACTAGTATACCGCTCCAGTATCCTGAATTCTCTTAATGAAATCTAGTGTTGTGCTGTAGGCACCACTGCAGCTTGAGCTCGCCCCACACACTTGACAGCTAATTACAAAGCGATCAAAACACAATCAGCATGTGTGTGTTTACACTCACTCGTATATCATCCTTTATGTTTCACTCTGCTGGGCTTTCCACTCATCCAGTTCACGGCTTCCACATATGTGAGCATTACAGCACATATGTAATGTTTTAGAAACTAATAGCTGAGCTTGTGAGGCCCTACAGGCAGCAGATAAACTTGGCAGTGTTAGGTTTACAGATGGACTCAATGATCTTAAAGGTCTTTTCCAACCTAAACGATCCTATGATTATATGACTTTGCTTCCTTGTTGGACGTACAATGATCACTGCTGAATGCTACATCCAGTCAGTCCAAAGAGCCATTCATTTTTTGGCCAGGAAAGAAACCTATAAAAAATGAGAAATCTGGAAGGGAAAAAATGATGATGGAAAGGCAGCTGCAGCATACTGGTGTCTGATCAACAGAGGGATGCTGGTGAAAAACTCTGTAAGAGAAACTGGCTGATGATGCTCATTAAAATTTTCCTTCTTAACCATAACTAACCTTCTCTCTACCTGTATGCCACAGTGTTTACATTTTGATGCCATGAATGCATGTCTGCCAATTCTCACACCTTGGCTGTACATCTTTCCTTTCACTGGTCATCTACTACCCTTCCAGAGAAAAGGAGAAGTAAAAAGAATAATTAGATCATTAATTCCTTTACATGTGAAGCATTTGGGAAGCTGAGAATAACTAAGGGAAAGAAGAGAGGAGCAGAAAGAGAGCTAACAGGGTCATATTTTGGAGAAAAGGCACACATAACCCATGCTATGGCATCAGGATTAGCAGGAATTTCAGGGAAACTCCTACACAGAGGTGTGGAAGGGCATGGACATGAACACACGCAACGAGTTCACCTGCAGTATCTTTATCACACAGATGCTCTAGGTCTAAGAGCATCTTAAGTCTACAGTCACATTCTACAGCTGACTAAGTGAGATTTACATAACCTAACATTAGATATTTATGATACAGAGGTCTACAGCTGAGTTAGTTATCTAAGGTTCTCTTTACAATTCATGGAGAGAAATAACCATTATTTCATTTAGGACCCAGTTTCATAGAATCACAGAATCATTCAGATGAACTGCTCAAAGCAGGTTTAGCACAATGCAGACCAGATTGCTCAGAGCTTTATGTAGCTGCATCTTGAAAATCTCCAACAATGAAGACTGAACAAGTTCCTGGGAAGCTTCTTCCACAGTGTGATTGTTTTCATGATGAAAAAGCTTTCTTTATAAACAACCAGGACCTCTCTTGTTTCAATTATATACATTTTTCTCATCCTCCTACCATACACCTGAATCAAGAACCTGATTCCATCTTTTCTTATAGTCTCCTCAACAGGCACTGCCAGGCACTATCTATTACATCCCTCAAAGCTCTCTCTTTTCCAGCCTAAACCAACCAGCTCCTCAGTCTTTCCTCACCGAGCTCCAGCCACTATTTTGTTGGCCCTGTGCTAAACTAGCTCCAGCTTGTCGACATCCTTCTTGCTCCTTTTGGAGGAGGGACAAAAAGTGGACACATTATGTGATCTAAATGCAATCTAATGAGCATCAAGTAGAAGATGATAATCACTGTCATTTATCTATTGGCTATAGCCTTGTCATTAGAGCCTCGTATACTACTGCCTTGTCTCCTGCCAGGGCACCCTGCCGGTTCACTTTCAGTTTGCTGCCTACTGATATCCCCCTCAGGACCTTTTCAACAGAGCTGTTACCCATCCAGGCAGTCCCCATCTTGGATTAGTGCAAAGGCCTCTCCCTTCACAAAGGCCTGAACACATTCCTGAGTAACTTGCTGTAGGTAGCCCTGCCTTGGCAGGGGGCTGGACTAGATGATTTCAAGATGTCCCTTCCAACCCTAATGGCCCTGTGATTCTGTGGTACTTGTCCTCATGGAATTTCAGAAAGCTCCTGCTAGCACATTCTGCCAGCCTGCCCAGGTCTCTCTGGACAGCAGCCCAGTTCTGAACTACATCAGCTGCACCCCTGAGTATGGGATCACCTGCAAATTTGACAAAAGCAAGCCCCACTGACTCCTCTGCATCGCTGACAAAGAAACACAACAGGTCCTGGGACAGATCTCTGTGGTACTCCACTTGTCACTCCAGGTAAAGTGTGACCTATTAACCAGGATCCTCTGAGCCTAGCCATGCAACCAGTTTTTTACCTTTCTAGTTGTCATCCCATCTAGGCTGCAGAGTCCTAACTTGGATACAAAAATATTGTGGAAGCCACTGTCAAACTTCCTTGATAATTACACCAAAAATGACATCTACTGCTTTCTCTTCATCTAGAAATCCAGTCATTTTATTCTTTCAACCCATGCTGATTGTTCTGAATCACTTTCTCCATGTGTCCAGAAATATGTTTCAAGAAGGCTTACTACATTTATTCAGCTGAATATACTTATCTACAAAGACCAGCCACCTAAAGCTTTTGATAGTGAGTTGCTCCAGTTTCCACTGCTTCTCATGCAAGGTATTTCCTGATTCTGATGCAGTTGTATTTGCTTTTAGTAATCTCATTTAACAAGATTTAGCTCCTGGAACTTGACCTACATTAAACAGATATTTCATAATTCCAAACATTAGTTCATTTGCAATCAGGCAGTAAAGATTGCCAATAAGCCAAACCATTGTGACTTTGCTGTTTGTGGTATCATTGCCCAATCTCTACTCTTGAATTGATGTAACTCTACTATTTCCTAAAGAAAAGGCTCTGAATGTAAAGGTTACAATCACTGTCCTCCCTCTGAAAACATTCCATTACCACTGCATTTTTCATTAAGGTATCCTACTGTGCACAAAAAGCTATTTTCACTGAGTTGTATAAATATTTGATGTAGCTCAGTTGTCTAAAAGCTATTTTGAAGTTTTCGCTCCTCATTTAAAAGAGGTCTATGGGAAAAGATTTCTTACTTTACAATGACAGCTTACCTAGTGGGCAACAATTTTCCCCTTGTTGTCTTTGAACTACAAACCCCCCTTACCCAGGAACGTAACCTTTAGGCTGCTGTTGCTCTCAATGAGGAAAACTAGCTATTTGTGGCTTTATGTGGCACAAGGCCTGAATTGCTTCATATTTGTATTCCTCTCTCCTCCTGAATCTTTTCACCTTCAGTACACACAGAGAAAATAATTCCATATGGATGATAAAAATCCCACCCTCAGCCCCAGTGGCTAAGGTGACTATAATTGGCCAAATGCATCACTGCTTCATCTTTGTCTGAGGCAACGAGAATGTAACCAATATAATCAATCTGGCCCTCTAAAAACCTGACTGCTTTCCTTTTTAAACAACTTGCATTTTGTTTCATTTGCCTTGTCCTTAAGTACTGTCAATGATGTCTAGTTGGTTGTCTGGCTTTTTCTAAGTTTGAAAGGCAGGAAATTATCAGACAGACTGGTAAAACAAATACAAGAATGCCAGGCATTTAAAGACCTGCAGTTCAAAACAAGTAAAGATGAGTAGGCTTGTGAACATAGTGTTAAGGCATCAAAATATAACCTTAGTTTTGACTCTTTCTCCATTACCACTCTCATCATCTCATATTGCTGATTGGAGACCTGATGTTACAGGAAAGAAGATGACCTTTCCTGTTACATCCTTTCCATTCTTAACGGTATTAATCTGTAGCTTATTATTACAGTCTCTACTTCTTACTAGAAGAGGGAAAGGTAAAGCCCTATGATCACTTTAGATCATTAGGGAGGATCAGTTCACACCTGGGACTACAGGCAGAATTAGCAATGCCATGAGCTGGATGAAAACCACCAGCCAGTAACTAAACTCCAAATCTAAGTAACTGTTATTTGACAACATAAGAACATTCAAGGACCAAGCAAGCTGCTGTTTCTAACTTACTAGCAAAATCTAAATACATTTAATATACAGTGTGACTCTGTGTGGTTTACATATTGTTATTTGCAACTGTGTTATATTTCTGTTTATAATTATCTGGTACAATAAGCAAAAAGAAACAATTGTTATCAGTGAACTTTAAAACTATTTTGAAGACTAATTATTAAACTGTTGGCAGAAGGAAGAAACAGATTTATGACTACTGACAATCTGGAAATTTTCACGTCATTGGGCATTCCAAGGACAAGGAGGAAAATAAGATAATATCCCTGCTTTTAAGTCTAATAAGCAAAATAATGAATTCATACTTTAAGCCAAAGAGAAAACCAGTCCCCAGAACAAAGAAATGTGATATAACCAATTAAAGAAAGTATGCTAATATTACCTTAATTTGGAAGAGGATTAACCAGTGAGTAAGGAGACCTGCTATGAAGAGATGGTTAGGCTTTTATAAAAGAAAAAAGTAAGTAGCTAAGAAGCCATCAGCCCCGTCTTTCTTCCCTCCTCTCTACCCTGGTTTGTTTCATATTGGCTGGCATATGAGTGAAAAAGCTGTTAGTTTCTCTGCAGCACAGGAAGATTTTAGGATTTAAATAATAAACATTTAACTGCAACTGAAAGCAACTTGCAGACGTTCTTAGCAAATGTTCTTCTAATAGCATGGGCATGTTCATGGTGGTTTAACATAAGTGTTCTAATGAATACACTTTTAGAAACCTTAGCTCTGAGCTTTTTAACTTCTAAACCTGTTCTTCCTGAAACTGTAAAATGCTAATAAAAATGTTTATTAATAGATCATCTTCGATCTTTACTCTAGTTTAATCCTGAATCTGTCCGCTTTTACATAACTTGTTGTCCTGTTTGCACTGAGACTTTACTGTCATCATTCAAGCCTACTTTATCTATGTCTGCAGGCAGTTATCCAGCGCTCCTCATTCTGGCATCCAAGTACATGAACTTCCCTCAGGCCTCTGTTATGTAAATGAACTTTAAAAGTTTAAATAACACAAAATTGCTATGTTTAAAGCATTTTAGAGTGCACTGATAAGCAGCTTTTATTAAAGAAAACACTGAGCCTGATAGAGCTAATTAGGTTTGCCTCTATGAGTTGCAATTTATACGCATAAAGTAAATGACCATTTGTTTTTAAGCAGGTTAACTAGCAATTGCAAGGCTTTCCAGGAAGCTGTGTGAAAGCATTCCATCAGCTGAACTTTAGACCTTCCTTTCTTGCTACTTGCTTGCAAAATGAAAAATTAGGATGGCTTGTTAATATCCTGATTGACTTTCCAGAACTGACTCATACTACTGTGTTTCACCACGGATCCTGGAATTCTGACCAGCACCAAAATGGGAAGAAGATGCTCTGGAAGCAGTTCCCTGATAATTCGAGGCAAAAACCCACTAATCTCAGTAGCAGTGCCCAGTCTATGGGTAACCACATTCCTTTTGAAGAATGCAAAACAAACCAAAATTAGGTGAAAGATTCGGCCATAAGCACTTTAACCATGAAATACATTAGTCATGTAATTTTCCAGCAAAATTAATCTGGTTCTAACCAACAATTTTATAATCAAGTACTTGCACTGGTTTATTCTCAAGGTCCTTTTGGTCATGTCTCTTCACCAAAGTTTTTCCTTGTACACCAGGCTTGTCTTCAAAGCCATGGTGGCCACAAGTGTAATACAGGTTGGCTGTAGTATTAAGCTGGACTCAGTGCCACATTTTCACAACATGCAAAGATCTGGTTTTGAATTTTTCTCTTCTTAAATTAAGACCAGCATTTATCCATCACTCATAAGAACACACTAGCTAGGATGAAACAAACATAGAAGACAGTTTTGAAAAACATTGTGCCATTAAAGTGGAAAGGGGTGGTCTCTACAGGAACTGGAAGTAACTAACTACATGCTGACCAGACGAAATTCAAGGGTCCTTACACTGACCTGTAATCAGTGTGTGCCTGGATAGCTATGAGGAAAGCCACTCTTCCATGTATGTCATCTGCTTTACAGTCTTATTAATTTATTTTACTTGGTACTGTTTATTAACTCCGTATATTTCAGCAATTACAGGATCATCTCTAGTATGTTTATAAAATACAATATATGATCTATTTTCCTTATTCAAATGCCAAAATAATTCCTGTGCTTTCATTCCATTTCGCTGAAATAGGCTGATCTAAAACAAATCTCCCCCAAGCCTAAACTAAAGCGCCTCCCAAATGCCTTCTCTTCAAAGATAATGACCTCTATTACAGGAGAAAGGAAAATAATCACAGTGTAATGCTTTCTGTAATTTCCATACCATTTACCGTTCCAAGGCTGAAGATGGCATTTACCAAGGAGCCTCCTTTCCTGAAGTGATCTGTCATGTGCTCCAGCCAATTTGCTTCTAAGCTGTTGACAGTCTGCCCATTCCTGGAAATCCTCATAGGGATAGTCACTGTATAATACTGGCTGCATCTTTGTGGGGTTTTAGGCTTGTTGAAAAGAGCGAAGATCTCTGTTTCTACAAAAAAGAAAACATTGAGTAATGCAACAACTCATATCATATTTGAGCTAAAACAATGCATAACGCACCATTTGCCCTTGCCTGATTACACTGTGTAACTGCAAAAAATACTCTGGGATGTGGTTAACTCCTCAGTACATTTCTGCAGTGTCTAACATGCCAGGGTTCCAAAACCCCATATGATATTCTGACTGCTGCTACAATAATTGTTACTAATAATGGATTCATTGTTGATAACAGAACATTTAAAGACTAATGCACAACACCCCTATTGGAGTTACCAACCAGTGTAAGCCGAGAGGAAGACATGCTTCACGAACTGCTTTAAGTACTGTAGCAGTCAACAAACCACTAAGAAATCAATGAATAGAGTACTTTATTTTTCTAATGAATTGTTAAAAGAGCTGTGACACTGAGGACAGTTCAAATATGAAATCTTACTGCAAATTTAGGAGGAAATGCATCCTGTAGCTCATGGCCATCAAGCTAAAGCATTAAGTAACTTGATTTTGATAACAGAATGGCATAGAATCAGCAAGCAGTAGTCTTATCTAAAGAAAATACAATGAGTCTTTAATGTAGCACAGAGAACACACTAGCTGATTTGTTGATTTTCTCTGTGTCTAAGCCAAGGTGAGACGTAAACATATCTGCAAATGAATTTTGAAAGTGAAATTGTGAAGGGTCTTACAAATAAGAACATTTTCTAGAGTCTGCTCCACATCTTCTCCAGGACATCGTAGGAGCAGTTGATGTAGACTTACCATCACAAAAAAAGTCATTGCTGACAGCAAAGCTCATCTTTCACAGCATTAAATTGGAAGCAAGTTGAAGTGCAGGTACAACTTTCAAATTCTCAGAAGGGTACAACTATCAATAAAATTACTTTTTTTTTTTTAACATTAGATTTTACTTATTAAACGACATGGAAATGAATGGTAACATTTCTATTGATTTCCAAATACCAAGAATTCTCCCAAAATAAATTAATATTAAAAGTAAAGGCACAATATTAAATTCTTTCATTGAAGAAGCTCCTCTTGTTTCCAAGGTATTATATTCTAACCTCAAGCATTAAGGAAAGAGATGTCAAAAGAAATGTTAAGATTGCTCTCTAACAGACATCCCTGACCAAGTAGTGTGTAAGCCGAAAAAGATATTAGAAGGCAGATGCTCAGTCAGGCTGGCAGCACTTGAAGCAGAGAGCAAGAAGCTCATAATATAACCAAACATGAAAAAGAGACCAATCCTAACTCAGAAGAGCATACACAGAAAACTTCTATGATTTTGATTCTGACACCCAAAATAGAATCATGTTGGAAACTGCGATCTTTCTGGTGTATATTAAGACATTATACTAACAAAAGCAAAACATGGAACTGAAAATCCATAGGGAAATGATAATTTGTATTTTACATTGGGCTGTTGACAACATGCATTTAAGATGTGTGGGAGTCTATCAGTGGCTGACATGGTTTGTCATCATTACTAACTGTATACTACACCAGCCCTAACCACTGTTCAAGTGATGACTGACACCAGTTTTCATCAGTGAGCTTGACTGATCAAGCAAGGACAAAAACAACTTCAGTTTGGTTCTAGGTAACACAGTACTTCTGGACATACTATTGAAATGTCTGTGCCTTGTTCACAGGCAAATCATTCTCCAGACTGCTTTGAACAGCCCTTTAATAAAAGGGAAAGTGTAAGAGCACTACAAAATATTGAAAAAAGACAATGAAGAAGCATAAAAGTAACAGTTGAATAGTATAAAAGCTAAAATAAAGAATAAGATTAAGATTCCACAAATAGGAAGAAATATACTTTTTTTTTCTGAAGTTATATGTACGGAAGAAGGAGTTCAAAGAGTGGTAACTTTCTACGGAATAAGTAGGCTAACTGAAAAAACAAAACAAAACAAAAAACCCCAAACTCCACACAAAACAACACCCAATGCTTTCTATCTTCATGTTCCCAAGGAAGGATGGAGAACTGGTGCCAAAGACTGAAATACATTTTCCATGGGAGGAAAAGGGAGTGCTGTAATAACAAAAAATTCATACAAGAGTAATAAGGAAATCAGCAATGTTGTACAGGCAAGAGATCCTACTGTAGGTGAGCTGTCACACAAAACTGCCTTCTCAGACTTGGAAAGTAATTGCATAATTCACCAATTAAAAAAAGAATGAGAAATAAATGAAGCCAAAAGGGACTCAGAGAAACAAAGAGAAATAAGGAAACTAAACACATTTCTAAAATAACCATTCTTATATGGCAAATCAGCAGCTGCAATAAAATCGCGGAGTGTTACAGACAGATAGAAGTTGGGAATACTGGAGATGATCAGCTGCACATTATGCATAAATATTAAGAACATGGTTACTTGCAACAAAAGATTTTTTGTGTTCAGTATGGAGAAGAGCATCAAAAAGATTATTAACTTGGTAGGTTAACTCTCTCAAAGACAGCATACATAAAAAGAGAAGTAACTGGTCTCATTAGACTTGGAGATAAATCATTTAGAACTATAACACTAAGTAGAGCTTTATAATGTGTAAGATTCCAGTGTAAACCAGAACATATTATTAATTTGCCTTTTTACCAAATAAAAATTGAGTAAAGTATGGTGAAATGTTACTAGAATGTGATCCAAATCTGATGAAAAAAGACAATTACACAACAATGCAACAGAAACCAAGACAATAGTCCAAAGAGGGTACAATGCAAAGTCATTCTTGGTCCTATGTAAAAAAAAATCCCCAAAGGGGTAGGATTGTTTGACTGAATCTATGTAAGACATAAAGAATAGGGATAAATTAAAGCCAAGGCAGTACCAGCTGAAGAAATTCCATCTACATTCCTCTTATGTAGATTTGTAGCTTGTAAGGAAAACAGCAAACAGGTAAAAGAAATGAGTGTACAGAGTTCCCCAGGATCTAAGCAAATATAGGAAAAAAATATATTTTGAGGTTTAAACTGGAAATGGGGCAAGAATTATTTACTTATGACTTCTCATTTTCTAAATTACTCGTCTACATCCTATTTTGAACTATAATTCCTGTTAATCAAATACTCTCTATGCAACAAACACCTTAAAGAGGGTATTTTGAGACCTCAGCTGAGACTTTTGGGTTTTGATGGCATAAAATGACATTCAAAAGGGGAAGGCACACCTAAAGAGAAATATGTCAAAGAAATGAAAGAAAGAAAACTGGTATATGAAGAATAATCTTACAAAAAAAAAAAAGAATTGCAAGACAAATTATTAGGAGCACCATTACAAAGAGGACCTTTGTTATGAATTAGCAAACATGAGCCATTAACAAAATAACTGCTGTTTTCCAGCAGTTACAATTCTTACTGTAGCACTGACCCCAGCCTGTCTACAGGATACTAGGATACTTCAGAGTACAGATCACATGCATCCCTGCTGCTCCTGATGTGGTTTAATTTCGTCTATCTGTTCACCTGCTACAAAGGGGCTAGCTGCGATAAGGCTTTGTGACTTATTCCTTCTCTTGCTGCAAAACCTTATCAGGCAGATTAGCAGGGCTTTTTATTCAAACAGACAAAAAGGATATAAAGATCAAGAGCTCTCAGGGTATCTCAACAAATACAGAAATAAACCAATTCAGCTGAATAGCAGATAAAAATAAGTCTTTACACTCAGGTATACAAACAGGCCATAACAAAGTGGCACTTGCTTATGACACCTCTTTATTTGCCATGCGACTTACGCTCAGTCATTGTGAACTGTGTAACCATGTTGAAAACAGGTTAAGAGGCTCATCTGGTGCACCTTTTCTTCACTACTACAGTAGTAAGGTCGTCCCATCATCCCCACCCCCCCAGAGGACCTGGGAACATAATGGAGGCAATTTTAAGGTGGCTTTTATGTATGAGAGATCACTGCAATACTTACTGCCAGTAAGTGGTTTTAAGCATCGTGCTGGTGTTTCATTCTCTGCAAGTCCATTTGGCTTGTCTGCTGCTTCTCTTACACTTGGGTTTGCATGTTGAAACTGTTCTTCGTTTCCCTTTGCAGACCTGAGATTCACCTCTTCAGCAGCCTGTCCTTCACCCCTCCAGTCCTCCCTGGATGGAGCACATTGGTCAGCACTTTCCTCACTTGGTGCTGGCGTACTGCATCCATTAATGCCATCTATTTTCTCGCCATCAGGTGAAGCGTGATCCTCAGGGTAATTTGAAACATTTTTGTTATCTGTTGATTGCACAGAGTTGTTACTGGTGGGTGTCAGGGAGGCGCTGACAAGACAGTTCTTTTGGGAATGGTACTGAGGTATAATTCCAACAAATTTCAAGCCTTGACTTGCAGCATCTTGAATCTACAAGTTGAAGAAGATTATATTTTTAACTGTCAAACTGTCTTAGCTAAATTGAAACACAGAAAATAACACCCTTCAAGGCAGCTAGCATGTCACTTGGCTACTTTTGTCCACTACCCTAAGAAACTGTCATGTTACATTTACATAAAAAGTTACATTTTATGGAAGCAGGATGAGAAGTTCCCTATCCATCCAAAATAATGTGAAAGTGGAGAAAAGAAAGAAAGAAAAAAAAAGAGAAAATACCTACATATTTCTTCAGAAGGGATGAAGTGTGTTTGAAAAGTTTATTTATGCTAAACTATCAGAAGTGGTATTACTTGAAAAAGTTTTAATATCAACCATAAGAAGTCTGGGACTTAATATTTCATCTTCTGATGTATTAAGTTCATGATTATGACACCTATGCAAGGAAAAATCTACTAATTCTTGCTGTTAAATGCACCATTATAACAACAGTTGTCTGTCTCATTTTTTGATTGAGACACAAATGGTAAAAATTCACATAACAACTACCCGAAAGCAAAGCTTTTTTAATATATCACTGTTGGGAAGACACAGAACTCAGAACAGAAGGTGGTATTGTGAGATGAACTAAGCAGAAAAAATGTAAACTAAGGGGTGCTATTATTAATCCTTTACACTTTAGGTAAAATAGGAAAATGAAGGAATCCAATCACAAAAGATTCTAAGAAAAAAAATTACTGGGTTAGTGGTAATGACAATTATATAAAGTTGGAATTAACATAGGAAAGTTTGAGGTGAAGCAGGAAGAAATCTCTTCTAGGCAATCTCAGCACTGCAGATGCACCATCCATCCAAGTCACCGGCCTTAGACTCCTCAAACCCAGAAGAAGCTGCGATGAGAGCCAGACTTCTGTGAAAACGTATGTCTGCTGATTCATTTATCAGAATCCCCCACCAAAAAAGAAAGGTTCCCATGTTTCCATGTAAAGCATATTCTTCACTTAACAAATGTAAACACACTTAAGGAAATGCGTTGAGAATGGAGAAATAATTCCACTTTCTCCAGATACAATGCAATTCCAGAGAGTTAAAGTGTGTTGATTATTCTCTGAAGCTCAATTTAGCAGAAACTTAAGTGAAAGAGTTCAGAAACAGTTCAGGCTTTTTCTTTTTAACTTAGAAGGAAGGTCATTTCTCCATCTTCTCTACCCAGAATTACTTTTTTTTATAATGAATCATCTACTTCCTGGCAACGTGTTACTGTTCTAAATACACAAACCTACAGATGACACCTGATCAACAAGAACTTCCTCTTTCACCATTATTACATTTTCCATGTTAAATTAACTCCTGATTTTGTGATCACAGGAACTTAAACAGAGCTCTCCAGGAAACAAGGCAATGGGCTTCCCAGGTGTTTAGCCTGGCAAACATGGGATGTTGACCTACATAAAGCTCATTGCTAAAGAGGGCAATAACCTCCAAATGAAAACACTACTAGCAGTATCCTGATCAAATACCTGTCTACACAGGATGTTAGCATGTAACTAGCTTGCTCAGAAAGGCTGAAGTGAATGATAATATGCTTAATGGTCCTGACTCCCTGTTGTAACTACACAAACACTTTTTTATACAGTCAAGAATAGCTAGAAATTCAGTCCATCTCTTATCCCTGATCTATAGACATATCACTACATTTGTTTAGTAGGTTGCAGGGCAGCTAATTATAGAAATGTAACTAGTATACAACTGTTAAGAGTTTGAGGATAGTACATATGTAGCAATTTTATTGCTCCTGGTCAATAAAGACTGCTTGTCAATCTACACCAGCCTCTCCCACGCTGTGATTTGGATAAGAACAGCTTTCACAGCTATTGTAGCAATGTTTTACAATCTTGGCTCACTCAAAAAAAAGTGCTTGTTCTAAGAAATACCTGATGCTGAGGTTTTTCTTCTGAGGCTCCTGTTCTCAGAATAGAAATAGGAGGAACAAAGGACTGACTGATAGCTTAAACTGCATTAGCCTAACAGTTTAGCAGAAAGACTGGGAAAAGAGACTGTGTCTTCAAGGCCTTGCCTTTAAGGAAATCAGTATTACACAGCATACAGAAAAACCTATATTTCAAAATTTCCCAATTACATGAGGGGGAAGCAAGCATCTCATTATTTTCAATAAAGCAAATATAGCAGGAAATGTTACATCAACAGGGCAATGTAAGCTGCAGAACAGCAAAGTGATGTATCAGCAGACATGAACAGCCTTTCCTTCCAACTTTCCACAGGCCCATGGAGAGACTAACTCTCATCAAAAATAAAGTACAAAGCCCGAACATTTCCAAACTAAAAAATCAGTTTGATTTTCCAGCATCCTGTTGAGAGTTAAACAGTACCATATTGCAGATGCCTTTGCATCCAGACTGAATTATGCCATCCACTATACATTCACATTTCCCATTTCCTGGATGTAAAATACTGAATATTTGAATATTAAAAAAAAGCAACCAAACAAACAAACCCCAACCCCCCCCACCAAAAAAAACAAAAAAAAAAACCCACCAGAAAACCAGAAACAAACCCTAAAACAAAACCCAGACTTAAACAAGCCCAAACCTCAGTACCTGGACAGGTCATACCCCAGAGGTACACATGTCAGAAGGGCTGTTTCTACCAGCCACCCATGGGTTTTGGATCCTTTAAGGCATCCTGCACTGGTTCACACAGATATGTCTATTTCACCCTTTTGGGAAAACATCTTAGCAGATGTAAGAAATAGGGCAACACATGGCACAAAGCAGGGGCAAAGCTGAATTGAATGGGAAGAACATGATGCTACTGTGACAGGGTTATCCAGAACATATCCCAGACCTGGTAAGCACTGTAGTGCAGTGCAGGTAAGCACCATCAGTTGTCTTTATGTGCCAGTTTAGAAGACTAACCAAGGTCTTTGTCATACCACCTTGTACGACTAAATGGGAGGAAAAAGCATAAAAAGTAGACCAACTGCATCTTCATCACTCCCCATACCAGAAAAAAAGCTGGATTAAAAAATGCCCTTACGTTAAGTGATCCACAGTAATTTAAATTGTTTTGCTGACCGTTTTTGTATTTTAAACACGCTATAGACTTGCTCTTTACATCCTGGGAAATTTTTAAAAGGGAAATTCCAACAAAATAATAATAATAAAAAAATTGTTTGGTTCTTTCCCCAGATAGGAACAGAAACATTTTTACTGTCTGATTAATTGCTGGGTGGATGATATTAACCACAAATACAAGAACAGGTCTCCATCACAAAAGATGTTATTGTTCAACAACAGAAGCAGAACATAACTCATTTAACTCATTAAATCCCCAAGTGGGTACATCTAAATTTGTTTATAACCATCTTGCAACAAATTAGATTTATGCCAGTTTAAAAATAGAACCTGCTTAAAAAAGGGGTGAAATTTCAAGTGTACAGAGGGCTGAGACACTTAAAGAATTTAATGTCATCCCTGTAATTTGCTTGATTAGAAACCTGGCATTTTCCTTGAGGGGGAAAAAAAGACAGATTTAGCCTTTGCTATCTGTGGAATAAATTTCAAATCTCCCACTAACTCTAGCAGGAATAAGAACAAGCACCAGGGCCAACCCCGATGTGACTATCTTAACTGAATTTTAGCTGGGGCACTTGTGTTAACATTCTTACCATTTGTGAAGTGTTAGTGTTTATTTCAGAACTGAGTGACCGCTATTTTTATACTGCATTTGCAAAAAAGGAACCTTCAGCAGCACAAAGCAGTGTCACTAAATATTATGTTGATGTAGCAAATTTATGTTCCATCTTTTCAAACACTTCTGGTTCAAGAGAAGGCTCCCTACCTAATTAGAAAATGGCTGAGAGCCTAATTTAAAGATCTGTAAAACCACACCTGGCAACTGTATGGCTAAATGAGGAAATCCTCTTTTCTGGAAACTACCTGCTTTTAAACTACAGGCCTCCCAGCCATGAAAGAAGTGCAGAGATTCCAGGCTGAAGCTTATTTTGAACAGACACATATAGGTTTATTTCAAGTCTATTTAGAATAAAGATACTTGGCGACTTCATTGTATGGTTCACATATTGTTTGTGACTCTACATTTCTTGCTGTATCATCAGCTCCATAATAATTTCCTACTCATAGTGAGCATGCTGTTCTTACTTATAAATACAGAAGCTCAAGGATATAGATCCCATGCTGAACAGAATGATATACTTTTGTCAGCGTTGGCAATTGCTTACAGGGTGATACTGTACATTTCTCCCTTGGAATGGCACACAGCAAATCAAAACACTTCCCACAAGCTCCGGATAGTATTCCACCCACATCAATAAACATGGGAAATAATGCAGAGCAATTTAATAATGAGGATCTCTCCCTTGGATAGGGATTTTCAAACAAATGATTTAATAAAACAAGTATAAGGAATTTCTTTTAACTCCTATACTCCAGGAATTGGACATTTTTTGGGATGCATCGAGAAGAAAACCAGTTTTACCAGTTTATGTCATCAGGGCACTCCAGTTTATAGTAATCCTAAATGCTCTCAAGGCTTACACTTCCTGATCACCTGAAAAAAAGACTTTCAAAACCTAGGCACCAGGACTGACCTTTCATTAACAGGCTTATTGCATGGTTCAGGATATAACAAGATACTGAAAGAATGTTTTAACAACCCAGAAAGGACTGCTATTGATATAAAACCAAATAACAGAAACAATTTACAAAGAGCACACATAGCCAAAATGTGCTTTGAGAAAACACAACATTCTCTACGAGCAATGAATTGATTTTCCGAGTGGTCAGATGTATTTAGTTAGCTCTACAGTGAACTAAGGGAAGAAAGACTGCTACTTAGTCTTACTGATGGCCAAACATATGGCCTTTGAAACAATAGCTGTTTAATTTGCTCAGAGCTATTTAAACCAAGCATGAACTGTCTTAGCCAATAAAAGAAATGCTTGTCTGTCTGTGTGTTATTTGGTAGTTGCTTTTATAAGAACAATGTTAGAGGCATCAGATCTCATAATGTACACCAGAAACAAGATCACTGTATTTTTCTACCTTATGTTTAGGATTCAAGCAAATCTCCTATGACATAGCACCAGGAATCTGCATGCAAAGAACATGATCTTGTGGTTTGAGGAGAACGCTGTGTACTTGCATGCCAGGAGCTGGAACTGGAAAAGGATGTTCAGGACTGCAGTCATTAGTATTTAGTAGTACATGTTTCATCATAAATAACTGCACATCTCCCTTCTAGTTTGCTCATTTATGAAAACAGATGTTTAAAATTAAGACAGGCTTTTAGTTTGCCCTTGCTATTTTCTGTAGGTCTCACATGAGAAGAAAGTAACAGTCATCAAGAGTTACTGCTTATTTTAAAATCAACTAAGCTTAGCTAATGTTCTGAAGGAGAAGTTTAGTTCTTTCTGAACAACTCAAAACTGCTGCAACTTTGGCATTTTTGCATCTCTAATACTATGTTACAAAAAAGATAATTCTATTAATCAAACAGCAAAACAGCAACTGCAAAATGTTTCTCTGTTGTTACTCTGACTCTGTTTCATTACTTGCAGATTTCTAAACCATGCAACCTTTCTGACTAGGATGCTCTGTCATTTAAACCTGTACTTCCCATGCATTTTTAACCTTTTCCAGTTTATACTTGGCAATTTGAATTTCAGATAAATAGTTCATGTTCATGTAAGTACATATAAATGTAGCTTTTAGAAAGTCAAATCCCAATCTGCATTCAGGCTCTCAACTTACAAGCATTTTCACTATCAATTACATTAAAACAGACCATCAGGGATGAAAGACTGGAGGGATGCCTTGAGAAATGTTACCATAATCCCAAACCACAGTGTCACCCTTTAAGCAGTGTTGGTGACAGTGTTTATATTGGTACTTCCAATGAAACCTTGACCTCAATATTACTGTTTAGGAACTTTAGATAAGACTCTTAGATTGAAGTTGACAGACTCAAGAGAAGATAACAGAGTTCAAAACCAAACCCAGAAGCTAAAAACTAGTTTCTTGAAGAAACAGATGTACACTACCTTTCTGTCTCTACAGTACACAGCCCATTCAACAGAACCATTGACTTGACATTTTAAACTCCCTTTGCATTTGTGCTAGAGCATAACAAGGCATTGAAAAAGAAAAGAAAGAAAGCTTTGCAGTTATATAGCACGCTCAATGGTAGTAGGTTCTGCAAAAGGGAACCAAAAGCTACAAACAGAACAGGGAGAAATGTAGTAAAGCAAGTAGCTACTGCAGCTTACTGCTATGCTGAATAAAACAGAAGATAGGCTCTTAAGAGTGCTGCCAACAGCTATAAAGTTCCAGCAAGCTATATGTCTCCTGCTACTGGAGCCAAGGCAGAGATCAGAGTAACAACTCAAAATTCCTCTTCAGCTTGTGTTAGCTGTACATTCATTCCTGAGAACAATACCATTACACTAAACATGTAGCGCAGCATGGTACATTTGTTCCTTTCAGCATATCTCTCTAGATGACAGCTCTTGAAACCACAATGTCTCATCCTCTGTGGTCCTGAGTGCAATGATTCTTCTCAAATTATTAACTTATTTTGGCATCTGTTCCTTCACAGAGCTGGCAAAGGGTAGACATTGTTGGACACAGGCTACGAAGGTTCAGTGACTGCGGTACCTGGCCAAAAGCTATGTAATATGCATGTATCCTCCCACCCTTGCCTAAACTTTGAAAAGAAATCCTGAATTTACGCACATCATTTAGGATTTATTCCCTAAAAATTGACTTTGACCTAGGATACACTGCTACCGAACAGCTAGCTATGCTCACTCAACCTAAATACAGGTGTAGAAACTCTGTCCCAAGCACTTGCTCTAGAGAACAAGCATTTTCAACATACAGACCCTGTCTTGTGCATGAATCTTGTGACAGAGACTCCTACACTAATGCATGAACATAAGTTAGGGGAAAACAAAGCTTTATAGAGGTGGACGGTTGAGTGTTGTACCTAACAACTGTTTTAGCTGGATGAACACAATTCAGTATTCTTTGTAGAACACAAGAACACATTTATTTGTGGTCAACCAGCACTAATGTGATTCAAACTGGGATACTGGTTTAGTCCATCTCTGTCCTGAGCAATGTAAACAAAAAAAACCCCAAAGGTTCAGGACAACAGGAATAGTTTAAAAATGAAGATTTCAGTCTCAAACTTACAGACTTTGCATTTAATTTGCAGGGAACACTTTCTTTTATCTTTTATATCAACCTAAGTGTGTTTCTTTAAAATCACATTGTTTTATCAAGCCATCTGCTACTCGTAGCCAAAATTACAATTTGAACAATTTGCCCACATTCTATTTTAGTACTGTATAAAATATTATACTATTTATTGTTATTTTTAAGCAGATATTTTTCCCACCAGACAGAAGTGGGATCCTTAAAAACATCTACATACTTTATAATATCTATTTTTACCCTGGTCAAGAGGATGACTCTGAAAGCTGCTGGGGGCAAAGGATTAGAAAAGCACAACCAGGCTCCTGGGAGAGTCCTGAAAATAGTTTTGCAATGTTCGTGGAAGATATATATCAACACCACTCTTACAGGCCTTAGTCAAAAGAACACAAGTTGAAAGAAGCTTAACCAGGAACAGATGTTTCCCTTCAAACCAGGCTGTTTAAAATACAGTATATGCTATTTTTTGCCATCTCTTGTTATATATCCACTTACAAAATGTTAACAAAATACACTTTAATAAATATTATCACAGCAGGTCACAGACAGCCAAACCATTGATGTTAGTCTCAACTTCTGCTTCATGACCACATCTACTTCTAAGATCCAAATACTTACAAATAAAATATGGGGTCTGTTTGCAATGAAAACATGTAGAAAACAAAGTAGTCAGCTAAGTGCTCTGCAACGGTTTTCATTACAATGTGCTAAAGAAATAAATGTTGTATTGTTCTTTTGTGAATACCCCAGAGACTGAAGGTTTTCAGGTGGGATTTTTTGGGTTTGTTTTAAGGATGAAAATGATTTTAGAGGAGGTTGAGATCACGTGTAGATAAGTAATCCCAGGTAATAAACAGTACCCTGGAGGGGTCATTTTCTAGCCACAGAAGTAAATTTGAACTGCTTACACATTTGAAGAATGATCCTCTGAGCAATATTAAAGACTCGATTTTCTCTCTCTTCTATCTTTTACTGCCACCTGCTCTGACTGTATACCCTGCAGGAAATTTCTGAATAGGCCAGCTAGAACATATCTAAAATAATGTTTAGGATTACAATAACCACCTAAGGAACCCTGGCATCAACAGAGCAATCAGAGACTTCACAGAAGAGATCCTTGTAAGACTGTAGCAACAGTCAGGGGTCTAGTGCTCTTCAGAACACGTTAAGCTGCATCTCTTTGTTCCTTCTAAAAGAGAAACCAGATC
>JBCJKH010025482.1:4707-22798 GCA_039877255.1 Loriculus beryllinus | reverse complement strand
GGCCAGGTTGGATGAAGCCTTGGGTGCCATGGTTTAGTGTGAGGTGTCCCTGTTTATGGCAGGGGGGTTGGAACTGGGTGAGCTTAAGGTCCTTTCCAACCATAACTATTCTATGATTCTAAGTTATCAGTAGGAACAGTAGAGCCAGCTACCACCCCCAGCTTGTGCACTGCTCAGCTGCTTCAGACAAAGCTTTCAAAGACATCAGTAGCTTTAACAACTTCTGGATGACCCCATGAGGTATTCTGTATGGCTCATCCAGACCCTTTCCTAAACTGGTAAGAGAAAGAAATGCAGCCCAACAAGGAAGGCTTGGGAGTTCATTTGAGGGAAAACACATCACAGCTTGCTGCAGGTAAGGGACTACCAGTCTTCCAGGGAGGCCTTGTGGGGTTTCCAGAAACTTGCACTGTAGCAGCAAAAACCTGATCCAGTTTCAGTAGGAAAGGCCACAGCTAGAGGGGAGATTGATCCTGAATGTGTTTAGTCTTCAAAGGCTCAGCAATTTCAGCCACTTGGCCAGGCTTTTCCTGCTCATGTTGTTTATCTTAAATGATTGTTTGGAGATGCATCCAAAACAAAAAAAAAAGTCAGGAACAGAGAGAGGGGGTCCAGGGCAGACACTCACAGAAAGGCTTCTTGTTCTCCTTGAGCAAGCTGCAAATTTAATCCTCCTTCAGTATTTCATTAGGAAAGAACTCCTTTTTGACAGGACTCTGGATTGAGGTTTGGCTTCTGGGGACTAAAAGGCTCAGATTAGCCAGGGACTCCTCACCTCCAGGAAGAAATGCCAATTTTTTTCTTGCTTTCTTTTACTGTGTTTTGTTGTTTGGTTTTTTTCTTTCCTTACGCTCTCTCACCCTCAAGTCAGTGGTTTCCAGAGCAGCAGCACTTAGAGCATGTAGTGCCCTTGATAAATGACAGAGCTGGCAAGCAGCTCCAGCAGACAGGGCTTGGAAAAGGAAATTCAATCCAACACTGTCTCCAGCTATTGAATAAATGAGGCAGCCTGGGAAACAAGCACTGTGGATGGGCTGAGTTCACAAAGCATGGGGGTTTTGTCCCTTAGTGCCCAGGAGTCAAAATTCCTATGAGTGTTTTGAAGCTCCAAACTGGTTTCTGAAGTGTTCCTGGGCTTGCCCATAGTACATGGCAGGTACTGCCAGCCTCCATGTGGGACTGCTGGCATTACAATATTCACTATGCTCCCAACAGCATCGAAAGGTCATTAGTGAGACATCAGCTCATTTCTTTCACTGGGATATTAATAACTGTACTTCTTTGGAAAGGGCCAGATTCTAACATTTGTACAGGAAACAGTTTTTCTTCTATGAAAATGATCATGAAAATGTATCCTGCTTTTTAATTAGTATTGCCAGACACAGGTTTGGATTTTGGGGGTTTGTAATGTTATGATTAAACAAAGGAACAAGGATTCCCATGCCACAATCACTGTTACCATGTTTGACAACCTCTCAAATACTACTTAATATCTAAGTCACACACAACATCTTGAGCTCGCCAATGACACAAACCAGCTTTAACAACACATCTAAGCATTGATTTACCCTTTTGCTAAATGTGGGCCTTGAAAGAAAAAGAAAAGCCGTTTGAAGGGGTCCTTCTCCATAGGCACCCCTTTGAGAGGAAGTCCTTGCTCCACAACAGGGGAAGGGAAGAAGGCAGCAGCACTTTGAAGACTTGACATGCAGGCTCCTTCATCACCACAGAAACCACAGCAGACCAGAACCCCTTCTACAAGGTTTTCACAGGAGGCCTCTCTCTGCACTGGAAAACTGTCCCCATCCCTGTTTTCTACAGCCCACTCCTGGCTCTCGGTTTGAGAGCAGGGCTTGGAGCACTGTGGCCTCTGAGGGAAATAAAATAATAGAATCAACCAGGTTGGAAAAGACCTTTAAGATCATCAAGTCCAATCTTTACCCTAGCACTGCCAAGGCCACCACTAACTCATGGCACTGATGGCCTCACCTACATAGTATGTGAACACTTCCAGGAATGGTGACTCCAGCCCTGCCCTGGGCAGCCTGTTCCAATGCCTGAGCACCCTCTGGGGAAGTTCCTCAGCTCCATCTAAACCTCCTCTGCTGCAGCTTGAGGCCATTTCCTCTTGTCCTATCACTTGCTACTTGGGAGAAGAGACTGATCCCACCTTAATACAACCTCCTTGCAAGATAGTTGTAGAGAGTGAGAAGGTGTCCCTGTCCCCCCGTCCGTCCCCCCTCGAGTCTTATCCTCTCCAGACTCAACTCCCTCAGGTCCCTCAGCCATTCCCTATCACACTTGTGCTCCAGGCCCTCCCTATCCCACACCTGCAAGTTCATTTCAAAAAACCAAAAGCTTTTCATTCGACCTCTTATTATGATGTTGTCCATGCCCGAGCTGAAAGCTCTGTTATTCCTCTTGCCATAGGTGGCCGTTCCCTGGGTTTAGAGGAACTGTTCCGCATCCCAACAGGGCACAGTAAGATAAAGACAAAGGAAATGAACTGTCTCAAGCTTTTAAATTCTCCCACTTCAAAGTAGCTTGGCATTGGCCTGGGACTACAACACAGGGTGAGAACACAAAGCAAAAAAACCAAACCCAGAAGAAATAAGGAAACAAAAGACTGAAAACAATGTGCAAAGCTAATTACAAAGAGCATTTTTCACTTGTTGATCTTTCCTAAGGTTCACTGACTTCAGAGTTTCCTGCATGTAGGCTAAGAAATAACATAACTTTGGCCATTTATCTTAGTCACTCAGCATAGGGCCTCTGTTCTCAGCTTGTACCTCAAATCTGCTCTGCAATACATACCACATGAGTCAACTGTGCACGAGCAGCAGGCACATCCCAGGAGAGCCTGTGTGTGTGTTTTGGGCTAAGAGTCACCAGGATATTTAAATGCCTTGGTAAGTATGCACAAACATCAGTAATTCTAGTGTAGCCATAAAAATTACACACTATGGAAATACTGAAAATGAAAATCGGTACCTCAGCCAGACATAAAACATTAAACTAGCCACGAGTTTGACTTTAGGAGACCAAAGATATCTTTAAAACAAACCATTAGGCTTGTTGGAATAAACTTTGCTACTAACCACAGGAGAATGTTACAGCTCAGAAATTACCCCATGAGTTTTATTTTAATGCTGAGTTAAGAACAGGTATAACCTTCCTAAATTACTGAAGAACTGCTCACCAAGTGCTACCACACCGCTTTCCTATAATTTCTTTTTTCACCTTACCCCCTCCCCCCCCCAAGATTTCTTATATAAGCAGCCTATACCGCCTAGGTAAGTTGCTTTTGTCCTTTTGCTGAGATCATTTCTTGCCACTGTCCGTGGAAAACAGTACATCTTAGAGAAGTATCAAAGCTATTACCCTAAGTCTTCAGAGCTGTAACTCTAAATATCATACGCTTCTATATTCCACCCCAGCTGCTGGAGCACATCCCTTTCTTCACAAGCCAAATTAAAACCCCAGCCAGAGCAATTTTGCTGCTGGTCGGATGGACTGAAGCTTTGTGAAAAGACCTTCCCCTGCTATGTTTGTTTCAATGTCTTTGAAAACAAGACTGCAGAAGGAACACATCTTTTCGGGCTTTAGTCTCAAAGCAGCATCTCTTGGCAAAGTCCAATCCAAACCTATCCCTCGACAGCTGTGACTCATCTCAAATCCAAGTTGGAGATGCCATGGCCCATTTATAGAGATTTCAAAGTCTGACTCCATCCTCCCCTGTTTGGTTCCCTCAGTCTGGGAAACAGAGGCCACAGACTAAAAGAACACATGACTGATGGTGACTTAAGAGTCTAAACTCAGGGCTACACTCACCACTTGAAAGTGGCAAGTCAAAGACCCTACACTCAGAAATTCCTCTCCTAAATGGAACCGCAGGGGAAGTTTGGGATGGGCAGTATTTCACCTCATAAGAGGGTCTGGCAAAGAGCAACATCAAAGCTAACCATTTTGCCAAAAGCACTGGGAAGACTAAGTCCCTGCAAAAATAAAGACTGAATCTCAGATTTAATCTTGAGGTGAGAAATGAAACCTCTGCACGGCACAAGTCAGTGATCCAGACTTACACCAGAGTTGTGCCTATCCCGGCCCTTTTCCCTGGTGCGGCTGACGGGAACGTTTCCCTGTCACAAGGCTGGGAACCCTCCTGCTTTCACTTGCAGCCCATAACTCAGTGAGCCCAACACTGGCCAATACAGAGAACATGGAGCAGCAGCTCCAGGCAATCTCCAAGCATGCAGGAATGGCAGGGAGGGCTTCACACCCGACTTTGGAGCCAACACCAATTCCCAAGACAATACAAGTCCTTGAGCAAATCTCACAGCCTCTGTCTAAAGGCTTACTCTCTACTACTGGCTATTGTAGGGAGAAGCTCCATAAGCAAAGCTCCATATCATGACGCTCCTTGAAAAACTGAGCACCTTCATCCTTGCCCACGCATAGAACCTGCCCCAAAATAGGTTTTCTTCCCAGTTCCCATCTATCCTGCTTTATGACCAGGGCTTTCTGTGCCAGCTTTTCTATTTGTAAGCCAGGAACAACAATGCCATCCTTCACAGTGCAGTACTCCTGTGATTCATGCCAAATATTCTGTATGAATTAGGTATTCTTATTATAATTCAGACCTGCTGACAAACACTGAAGTTTTACCATGACAGATGTGTGATTGGGTGTACGGTGTAGACATTCTTTAGCAAGCTGTTTGCAAAGTCCACAAACCCATCTGCATTCAATTTGATGCTTACACTTATCCAAGGCTATTTATACATCATGGCATTCTTAACCTCAGTGGCTTTGCATCTCCCCACATCTTTCAATCACGTAATTGAGATGATGAAATGGTCCCGGGGGTACTTATTTCATGATACCACTATCAAGACTGTACAACACAGATGCCCAGTCCTGGTAAAGCTCTGAAAAGAGAACTGTGAACACCAGGCAACAGCAGTGTTCCAATCAAAGTCATCTTTTGTTGCCATTCACACAGCGAATGACAAATGCAGAGAAGGATGAATTAGGCACAAAGCACACTCAATTTAATTAACCAGGCAGAGAGCTTTGCAATAGCTTTGCAGTGCTGACAGCTCGGTGATAATGAAGCTTAGTTATTCATTGCACTGTAAAATGCAAAGCAGAACATCTAACCTGGAGGAGGGAAAGAATAATGTTTGTCTAATTTATCGTGTTTCCAACTGACAAATAACTTAGGCTCATAAAAATAAAGAGGAAGTGAAGCTTTAATCCCCTCTCTTTTCCTGCTCAGTGGAACATATTTTAAAGCATATACTCGCATTCTGGACCACAGATCCCTGATCCTCCTAAATGCTGCTGTGTGTTAGTGGTTTCACACACCACCCCAGTCCTAGTCCAACATATTCAAACCATAAGGCAAAAAGAAATGGGGCATCTGGGAGGAAGGGAGACTCAGGAAATACCCCTGAAAGCAAGGGAGACTGAGATTTTATTCCACTTCATAATGCAGCAGAGAAAGGAATTAAACACACTGACCACATAATCAGGAGTTTAAAAAAACCTTCTAAGCAAGAGTATTTGTATCACATAACCTTGGGACACAGCCTACATGTCTATGTTTGGTCTGGTCTCCCTAGGTTGCCTGTGATCAATGGACAGACAAATGAAATCACCTTCTGGATCTTTATCAGCTCCTGTTCTGAACAGACCCTTTGGGAAACCTTTCCTCCTGCTCTGATTAGAAAGGGAACCTTTCTAGACAAGTCTCAGCTCTCACGAATCCTGCTGACGAGAGGAGCAGAGTCCTTCCTGCAAAGGCCAAAAGGCTGGGGCAGACACTTCCACAAGGGCATCTGCCCACAAGTCTTTCATCTGCTGCTGCCTTTGTTCAGTCCTTGGACCCCACAGTGTCAGCATCAGAAAGGTGAGCATGAAGTTATCAGTTGCTGCCATCAGCATACGCAGTGTTTGTGCTCACTCAGAACCAATGTCTAATTTCTAGTGTACAGCACACTTCAGTCGTGAGCTCGTTGAGCTTTCCATAAGCTCAACATTCCCTGAAAACAAGAAACCCTGCCATGAACATGCAGCCAAGGATCCTTCCTGGATCTCTTCTCTTACAATGTCTTGTGCACTTCACATAGGCAACTTAAAGCGGTTTTCTTCTTCGAAAGGAAGAAGTTGTTTGTAGTACAGTTTTAGGGTTTGAATTCCTGTAAGCTAAACCCCACTATTACTCTCATTGTATCAGCTGCACTAAAAGAAGAAGAGAAGGACCTAAGCTTGAGTTTACCCATGAGATTGTCCCCAAACATACACACACTGGGGCCAAGGGACTAAACTCTTCAAACTTCTATCTCATGTCTGCAGGTAGGCTATGATGATCTAGGTAGGATCCTGAGAATAACTTAATTACAGTGTTATCTACTGCACTCACTGAGCAGCTGGTTTTAACCTTGCTATGTGCAAGGGCATCCTCATCATAGAATCACTTTGTCAGAAGAGACCTTAAAGATCATCTAGTTCCAAGCCCCTGCCATGGTCAGGGACACCTTCCATTAGATGAGGTTGCTCCAAGCCCCATCCAGACACAAAATCAGACACAAAACAAGGACCTGCATGTCTAAGCAGAGGAGAGAAATTTCACACCCGCAGACCACAGTACATCACAGAAGATCATTTAGGAGGAGCACAGCAAAGCCCGAGACTAAACATCAGCTCTTCCAAGTCACCATCTAGCAGCTTAATCAAGAAGGTTAAACTTCCACAGTGGATTCCTTCAACTAACCCCTGCAGAGAGTCAGAAGTGATCTACATATAAACAAAAAATATAAGGGCATAAAGCAGCTTAAAGTCTTACACATCCTCCAGCAACACTAGGTTCTCCTGGCTGACCTATGCAGTGGCCTCACCTAGGAGAAAAAACACAGACAAATGGCATGGAAACCCAGCCACAACCTCCTGCTGCAGTGGTCACAGGAAATTACAAGAGCCTAAAGGAGATACTAACACCCAGGTTGCTAATGGCACTGGGGTCAGAATGGAAATTCTCACTAGCCTGCAGAGGGTGGAGAAGGAGGATTCGCAATGGACTGGAATAACACGCAAAGAAAAAGATGGAATTCAAGCCTGATCTCAATCAATGTAAGTATAAGTCCAGAAACACCACTAGGACCTTCTCCAGAAATGAACAGCAACAAGGAAGCACTGCTAGGAGTGGAACATTATTAAATCATTCCTGGAAGCATTTTGGAAAGAATTACTTGGATGCTGGCACTTTTCTACCTCTGCTCATGATTCTGGTAGAAGTTTTTGGGGCTCATGGGCTCAGTCTGGAACTTATTGCTTATGTGGTCTTTGATGTTTCCTTGACCAGCAAGCCAGCTGGAAGATGGGCACATACACCACATTCTTCATCTGAAGTGACTGTGCCTTACTGGTGAATTATTTGTCCAAGTTTCTCTCTCTGCATAAGCAAGTCTCCTTACAGGGATTTGGATAGTTTCCGCTGCCTCTCGCTTCGCATGAATGGGACAAAGCCCTTACAGTGAACGCCAGTAGCTGAACTAAGATCTAACCAACATCCCTCCTGTGCTAACACTGGGTTGACTTCTGAACTCGTCAAGTCTTTAATATGAAAAGAAAAATACCTTTCCAACCCTAACTATTCTATGATTCTATAAAACTTAAACAGGGGAGGTTTAGACTGGACACAAGGAAGAAATTCTTTCCTGTCAGGGTGGTGAGGCACTGGAATGGGTTGCCCAGGGAAGTTGTGAATGTTCCATCCCTGGCGGTGTTCAAGGCCAGGTTGGACGAAGCCTTGGGTGCCATGGTTTAGTGTGAGGTGTCCCTGCCTATGGCAGGGGGGTTGGAACTGGACGATCTTAAGGTCCTTTCCAACCCAAACTGTTCTATGATTCTATGACTCCAGCTGTTACCACAGCTAATTCCGTAGTACTGCAGGTGAACTCAAAGCAAACCTGTGCCAGAGCAGCTCCTTCAAAGCTGAAGGGTGATTTGTCTTCTCTGTCATTTGAATGGAAGGATTTGTGCTTTCCCCCTAGTACAGCGTGGGAACAGCTTTACATGTTCAATTTTGCACATACACCTCTGTGCTCGACCCTGGGAAGCAAGCTAAATGTTGTTTTCAGCCAGTCATCTGCACTAAATAAACCCTCTGCTGCCTTTGAAATATGCTCATAAATTTAAATCAATACTGAGCCTGGAGTCTCCGCTCTGTGATAAGAGCACATTTTTCATGTTGCAAGCTTACTGTTGAGACTTTAGAGGCTGAATCCTTGTCTGACAGCCAACATCTGGGGTATCATTTTTTAAGGCAAGCATTCTAGGTCATTATAAACTGTGCTAATCTCCCTTGTTGAAATTTACATTTCTAAACCAAGGAGGGATCATGATGCATTTGTCCTGTCACATTCTATGTCATTTAACCAGGAGGTTAATTCACTGATTGACTTACCGCCTCTCTTCAGCCTGTTTTGCCACTTATCTTCCATACAAATTGGGTAAATGAATATAATTTAGATTTACTAGAATAAACAACGTGTACAGCCACCCTGCCAGGATATAAAGCGTAGGGAATTTGGGGGATAAGAAGAAAATTACATAGCTGAAGAAGCAATAAAATTAACAGTAAAATCCACACGCTGAAAATGGTGAAAATGACAACCTGTAATTACAGATTTTCATCTGTACAATTTGTAATCTGTGTTCATGAGCCTCCCTGGCTGCAGATCACAAGCTCCCGCTCCTTGCAGAGCCTGAAATCAGTGTCCAGGGGGCACAGCTGGTGATTCCCCTGTTCCCCTAGAAGTCCATGGTGGTTTGGAGACTCCCAAAGGACACTACTGTGAGCCCCAAAGTGGCTGTCAGTGCTGAGCTGTGTCATGCGAGCCTGCACTGCCATGGCTCTTACAGGCAGAAATCTGGTCCTATTGACTTTAAATCCCCAAAATACACACACTAAGAGAAAGAAATTGAATAATCTCATTGCTTTGAATGTTTTCCAGCAAAAGCCCCCGGCTGAGACAGCTTGCTTCCTGGAAAACAAGGCAGAAAATAGAAACACTGGGTTTGTTTCTAACTCAGTTTCTCAGCCCACTCCTCCTCCTGCACCGGCACAGAGCAATCCCACCCCTGCAGACTCTGGAGGAGCTGTGAAAAGCCAGAACCTCTCCACATCAATCCCTCACTGCTGCTGATACTGCTTTCAAGCAACTTCCACCCTGAAGGTAGATCCTGTCAGTCTATCAGCCCAGACACATGGGAATAACTTCTGATTATTGACAGTACCATGAGCTCACCAGCTTGGATACCCAGTGAGCTCTAGGGACTCTTTAGCATCCTCTAGCATGAAAAAAAATAGCAATTCTTGTCAAAGTGGCACAGGTTTTTCAATGTGCAGCAAATATTCCTTTATGTCTACCAACAACCTTGTGCTGCTGTGGGTGTCATGCCTCGATGAACCTTGCCTGTCCCATGCCATTGGACCAGGGCACTGAACTAAGACCTGCCAACCAATTTCACTACCCAAAGCAATTCTCAGACTTATAACATGCGCACTTCTGAATCCCAAAGTGTAACAATAATGTGGGATAAAGCTGAGCAGGTTGTCTCACCACTCATCCAACCATGGGAGCTCTGTGGAGACAGCAGTGATGGAACAGGAAGCTCTCTGTGCTGATCAATGCTTCGATATGGTTGGTGAAAAAAGCTGTGATCTTGTTGAAATACATGGCATGAAGGTGTGAACATGTGAGACAATTAGCAGCCTCCATCTCAATTAATGAATAGGCAACGTATTTTCCCCCTTTGCCTTCATTTTCTTCTCTCTCCCATCCTCTGGTTAAAATGCTTTCACTGTGGAAGTCAGCAGATTTTTCCATTGGGTAAATAAGGAGAAAATGGGTAAATCTCACATTCAGAAACACAGAAACAAATCATTGAGTGATGATTTGTTGAGCTGCAGCTGCCTTTCCAGAGGACTGTGTTTGAAAGGCAATCTCTACTTTCTCCAGCAATGTAGATCATCTTAGTGTATGGTGGCAAAGGTTTAGTGAGATGCTGACTTCAGTCTACTATCTGCAAAACATTCAGTCTTCTTTTGCAAGAAAAGCAGGGAATGTGCTCTGAATACAATCTGATGAAAGCAAAGCCTTGCTCACTTGTACCTTTTGCCAGTTGAGAAGGTGAGAAACCTTCTCTGATTTTAATGTCTTCAGTCTGATCATTGTTCTTTAGCCTGGGCAACCTGTTGTGTCACTTCTCTTTTTTCCAGAAACATCAAAATAGAGGGCTTTTTTTCTGTCTGTACCTTATATTCTTATAAAAGTGCTTTACTGGCATTGTAAACTGGCAGAACTCTGTCTCAGGCCTTAGCCCCTGCAACCCACAAGCCCACAGCTGCCTTTACAGGCAAAGAGCCAATCTGAAAAATAAAGAGAGAAAACTTAAAATATTTTGATGGAAACATCAATTTTTAATAAAAAACACATTTTAATTGGAAAAAAGATTATTCAAGTGATTCTATTTTCAGCTAATCAGAGAGTATCCAAGACAGCTTTAGAAATCCCAGGACTGTGAAAGGCTGATGTTCATAACAAAAGCTTTGCCCCTTAGTTTAAAAAGAGAGTAAGCCATAGGGTTATCATGGATTGACTATCAAAGCCACCTTCCTGAGAAATGTTTATTCAATATCTGGTTGCTTTTCATTCTTTATCTGACTTTAGCCTCACAGAACCAAAACAGAGAGTTGAGGGATGTTGTTTGGGACTTGGACAAGAAAAATAAATGCGAGTGTTTTCTGATCTGCTCCGGTTAGAAATGAAATGGATTGTTCTTTATTTGTTTTTTATTAGTGTCTCTGGACAATTTTGACTTTTTGGGAAAATACCAAGCCAGAAATATTCAAAACGTTCCCAAGATACAACAGGGTAATTGAAACTGACTTGTGTTATTTACTGTTCCCTTGGAGGAGCTGGACTTTTCTGGCTGATTTGTCTTTACCATCACTACAAAGTGGTAAAGGATGTGTCTGAAATGTGTATAGCAGATCCCAAAGAACATGTGAATTTAAATATTGGCAGTAAAGAGGATTTAAAGGCAAAAATAACACAAGTCTCTAGGAAAATATTACCAGTACATTTGTGACAGATGTCTAGAGTTCTAGAGTTTGTGCGCAAATATCACTGAATCCTAACACTGTTGGTGTGGATGTGGCGAGACAAAGGACAAATAGCACCTGCAGGACAGACTCAAGAGAGAGAACTTTAATGGAAGCCTTTCTTTCTCCACTTAAAGAACTCTCTGTATTATAGAAGGTGAAATCATTGTGGCTTCGTCACAAAATATGAGATTTTTTTGGTTAGAAAAGGTATTTTGTTTACCCTTGCATTCTCAGGGTAAGGATTACTCTAGATCTCAGTTTGCTGCACTCTCTGCTATACAAGCAGGTCTCTTATGACTTAATAGGGAACATGGTTTCTGAAATAAAAAGCTATTTCTTTAAACTGTGACATGACGTTCATCCAACTAACAAAAGAAAACAGGGAATGCTTTCAGTAGTATGTAGAAGTAGGCTTGGGAGCTTCTGTTTACACGTAAGTATTACTTGAGGCAATGAATCAAATTGTTGGCATCTAGTTTTGTCAGGACCCTACAATCTCTTTTTCTTTGTATAATAATATTTACTTTCACAGCACCCTCAACTACAGCCTCAAATTGTCAGCGCAGAAGATAAACTTCCAGTACAAGTTTCAACAGATACTTTCTTTTTTCCAGTACCATGAGGCTGTGGCTTCTGCTTCAAATTCCTTTCCTTAGTTTTCCTCCTACAGTCATTTTTCTTCAGTGTGACTTCCATAAAGTTATTCTTCATATCTATCAGCATGAACCGATGTCCAATTGGAGATAGAAATACTGTTGAAGGGTTTTTGCAGATCTCAAGCCCAGACTGTTTATTACATTTAAATAAGAGCAGATTTTTCCAAATTTGCAACCATGTCTTTGTAATAACCCACAGTACATTAATAAAATATGTTTTTTACTGCTTGCAGTTACTCTGTGCTTTCCAGAGTTTGTTCCAGTAACAAAAGCATATCCAGATACATTCTTTAAGTGAAGAAAAGAAAAACAAGATCAGCTCAGAAGAGATATTTCAGTGGCACTCCTCAATCTGTATGGCTTTGAATCCTGATGGTTATGATTCTCCTAGTCCAGGGGGGTTTCTTGAGGTTTCTTAAGAGGTCTGTGCAGTACCACAGAGCACAGGTTTTCTGGAGCTAAGTTGATGCTTACCCTGAAGCTTCCCTCTGCTTGACCCCTGCAATCATCACCCTGTGGTCCCCAGAAGAAGATGTCTGTGAAGGAACAAGTCCATCCTTCTCTCCTTGTGCTGCAGACAAGGACATGGCTCACAAAGGATAAGGGACCTGGGGCAGTTTGGTAGCCCACCTCCCAGGTTACCATGTCCTTGGCCATAACTGTGCTGTGTGGTACATGACATGGGTAGCATACTGAATTTGGTGGTGTTAGTGCTGCAGTCAGTAGCACATGCCCCATTGACTTAATTTGGATAGGGCTTTCATGTGAAAAGAAGAAAAATTAATCCAATTTTCTGATTACCGTAAAAGAAAAAAGATGATTAACCTTAAATGCTAATAAAAATCTACAGAGACAATTGCCATGCTGAATCCGGGCAGGCTAAGCAAAGTCATTGTGTTGCGACTTGGAAACTGTATTCAATTTTATGAAAGGAATAGCCTGTGTTGTTATTATTGTTATTGTTGTCACTGGAGAAAAAAGTGAACACAAAGAAGAAAAGATTCTATTCTATTTCCTAACGTTCTACTGAGTCCTGAGTCACAGCCTTTTTCTTGTCAGGTTAGAGCATTAATAAGAAAGCAATTTTCTAGTTGACTGTGCATGAGGCATATAATCTTTATCCTACTTTTTAGAACAATTTTCACTTATAAGACTATGATTACGTTGTGTGCTAACCCACAGTAACTACTGGGGGATTTCTCAGAGACAATATCCTCAAAATCCTACTGTTCTGTTTAACTAACATAGAATGATACGGCCACAAAATCATATACTCAAAGCTCAGCCCATTGTGGGTATAGTTCTTGTCCTGAACAGTAGAAAACTTCAAGTACTCTATTTGCAGATATTTGCAGTTCTGTGGTGATCTAAATAAAACAATTTGCCAGTAATAAGGATTTGGTCCCTAGCACTGTCAGGCATTAGCAGCATGAGATCAGCTATTGAAAGTACTTTTCATTGGGAAAGAGAGATCAATTCAGATTTTAGATCTGAGTTTTTGTTTTAAATATATATATCAGTCATTTATTGCTCAAGTATTACCATGGAAATCAATGGAATTGGCCTTATATTCAACAGGAACACAACTCTTCTTTCTGTGCTTGTTTTCAGATGTAAAATGCTAGCTCTGCAAAGAGAGTAGGTCTACAGAAAAGGGTCTTGACAGAGTTCAGCCATGAATCAGGTTGAACCCAGAAACAGGAAATTTCAGAATGATGTTGAAATGTCATTTCTTCCAGTCTTTCTTTTTTTTTTTTTTTTTTTAATTTTTGTACTCTTCCTTTAGTTTTTAACCAAATGTCTGACTTTATTCCTTTTGTCCTTCACGTAAATCAAGGTTTAGAAATGTATATGATATGTTATATAGAAACATATATGGAAATATATATGGTGAGATGGTATGTACCGGTACAAAACCAAACATAAGCATAATGTAACTGATTGTGGAAAACAGTGACAGAAGGGGAGGGGAAAGTACAACAAAAGTTTGGGATAATATGGAAGTGTGGGAGGAAAGGAGAAAGGCAAGAACACAATGAGCTGCATTATTTTCTTAAGATATGAGGACTTCCCTAAGCTTTGATCTCTAGAGGACATAAATCTGTGGATGTACATTGATACTAGTTCAACAGTGTCAACATAGATAATTATCTGTCTCTCAAACTCTCAGTAAGTCGCTCACCAGCTGTGCCATCCATCAGGAAATTGCCTTAAGGGACTAAGGAATAGGTCTGTGACAACAGGAAGGGGTGATAAAAGTTAAGGTTTGAGGTATAATGGATTTAAGGTCCCTGGTCAATGCTGAGAAAGCACTTTGCAAGCCTTCATTTTGATAGTCTGGGGCATTGGGAAGTTGACTTTAACTGAGGAAAATCCAAGCTATCATTCTAGGATGGCATCCTACAGTCACTTTTGCAGCCTAAAGAAAGTTACCCTGTTGAGAGCTGCAATCACAACACAGAGAGTTTTTTCCCTAAGGACATCAGCTGGTGTTGGCAAAAATTCTGCTCATGCTGAGAGAGGTGAAGAGCTTGCATTATCTGGAATGAGACAAAATACAAAGAAGAGACCAGCTGCAAGCTCTGGATCTGTCCTGAGTTGTGACAGACCCTGAGCAGCAGTAAAGTCTTTTGATTTGTGTATTTGTTCCACTTTCTCTATCAATGGTGTCCAGCACAACTTGATGGCAACTGGAATTTCTCTTCACCTATAGAACTAGTATTCAACTACTAGTTTACAAAACTTGTACCTGTTTGCTTCTAAGCTATCAGGATCAGCCTCATTTTGCTTCTTTAAACTTAGCAAAAGTGAAAAAGCTCTTGGAATTATGCGCCAAAACGATATCATACTTTGTAACTACAGTTCCAGTCCTGCCATCCACAGAATGATAGCATTATGTAACTGGCAAGTGCTGACTTTTTATTAGGAACCATAATAAATATATTAAATGGAAACATGTGATGCTAATTGGTTCAAGGCCTTTTGTATTTTCTTGTGTTGGCAGTTTCTCATTAGGCTTAGAATAGATTTGGTATTTCCGAAGAGTCTCAGGTATTAGGACAAAGAATGTATTTTTAATTATATAGTGTTTGTCATGATAAAAGCATAGTAAGGCATTGTTTTAAGGCCAAAAGTATAAGCAGAATCTCTTGTGAAAATAGATTAATGTAAATACTTTAACTAACACTACTTGTCAAGTGACCAACTCACTCGCAGCAGTAACAAGGCCAGTCTTTGGAGTTGTGTTCATTGGGTAGGCTTTCAACATTTGCCACCTAAGACTAATGCACACCAAACACTGGAAGAAGCCAGCCCATGAAGAACAACACTGCAAACACCATGGCACTGATGAAAAATTTCATTACATGTGGCTTGGTAATGAATATTTTCTTTAGACATCCATCAGCTGAACTTATTTATTGTGTAAGAGTGTCAATTTCCTTTTAAATTTCTAGCCCACATGGTTAGGAAGGCAAACATGAAAATGAAATAGGAAACCTGTGGATAACAGGGAAACGCAAGCTTCAGAAAAAGCCCAAATGTTTTACTTTAATCAATCTCACATTTTATGGGACTGAACTCATGTTTTTCAGTACATGGGATTAGCAGCAGTTCACATGCAATAGATGAATTTTTTTCCCTTTTAATTAAACCTGGATTAACTGAAAGTATAGGATTTCTTATGTGATCAACTGTTTTTTTAGAGATTTGCTGTTTTCTTGAGGATATACCATGGTCCAAGAGTGGAGATCTCCAACCTTATCCAGGAGTATTCAGTAAAACTGACATCTGTCAGAGGTCTGAAGCAGTACCTTTACAGAATGACACGTCCTACTGATGCTTTGGCTGAAACATGTCTTTTGCACAGATTAAGATGCATTCCTGAATTTTCATACACTAACCCAGGTGTTTTGTATGATAGTAAAGACTGCTAGGAGCTGAGGATAAGCCTTGTATTTGAAAATGTCAATAAGATCCAGTAGTTTGGCTGGATTATTAGAATCAGTCTGGTATCAGTAGTCCCAAGTCAACTTTCAAAGACATTTTTCATTTGGACCTATGTGCAGCGCACTTGGAAACAGCAAAATAATTCACATTTGCTTCATCTCCTTAAAATTCTAATTGGGTTTTCTTCCACAAGCAATGGATTAAACTGGATTTCTTATCAATCACTTAGCATGGAGATATAGTATGGTTGCTCTTGAAAATAAAAGTGCAACAGTGAGACATCCCTGCCTATGGCAGGATATTGGAACTGGATGATATTAAGGTCCTTTCCAACCCAAACTATTCTAAGATTCTGTTGAGTTGGAATTAGATGATCTTAAGGTCCTTTCCAACCCTAACTATTCTCTGATTCTCTGATTCTATAATGGTAATATTACTTAAAAAAAGAACAGATGCAGAACTCTTAGCTGAAAATCCACAACATTCAGTAGATGAAAAAGAGGATTATTAGAGGAGAAAGTTGTACTGATAAATATCTCAGATGTAGAACATGCACAGTTTTGGTGGAAGTTCTCTCCTCATTCCCACTCGGAAGACCCAGAAGCTGGCACAGTGCTTTCAGCCAGGTTGCACATAGAGGTGACTTGCTGACCTATTGCTGTTGCAGTAAATACTTGTTTGGTACAATAATGAGGCATAACTCCCCAGTGACTGATATATTGAGGATGAGAGGCATAATTATAATAATGAAAATGGTATTTGGAAATGGTATCAAACAGTATTCAAAAACAAGTAGCTAAAAACTTGATGGGTCTCAGATAACCTGTGGAGACTCCAGCGTTGAATAGAAACAAGAGCAACTCTATAGATACACTGACCTGGAAAACGTGCTTCTTCATAAAAAGCAAAAGAAAACCTGTCTGTACAGCTTATAAAGACAGAGACTGTGACAACTTTCTCTACACAGTATGATTTTAGTAGGAATGTATCCCTTGGCTTGAAAGTTTGCCCAGTTCTAAACAAATGGTCCAATTTTAGCTTTAGCACAATACTTTGCATAGTAGTTACTTTTAGTAGCTAGTTAGTATAACAGTTTGAAGCCAAAAAAAAGAACATCTTACAAACAGACCGAGGAATGGAGTTTAAATTTAGTAGACAAAATGCCAGAAATAAGTAGTGAGGAACTGATGGAAAATGAACTTCCAGTGTGACTGAAAACAAATATTGGCTTCAAACACTTTTAGCCAGCAAGCCAACAAATTCAGTGAAACAGTTGGAAAACATTTGGATGCTCATTCTCTCAGATATTTCTGATACTTTAAGAAGAGATTTTAGTGGCTGAAAACGTAACTTGCAATTTAGGACCGTGATATGAGTAGATAAGAGGAATCATTATGACCTTGCCATGAAAATTCTGCTGTTCATATGGCCATTAAGCGGAGGAGGTACTCGATATGTTGGTACACAGTGCTCTATTACCCAGAAGTTTACAAAAGATAAATCTCCAACACAAAAGTGATTAAACTCAATAATTTTTTATCTATTTTTTGAAAAGGGGGCAGGCAAGGCTTTAGTTATCCTCATCTTTCAACCCTAAGGTGCTGACGCCTCCAGCTGCGGTATATCCATGTCAGCTGAGCTATACTGCAGAACCAGGAAAGAGGGGGATGATGACTTTGCCATGATTATAAGTGCCCCCCAAACGACCAGGGTGCCAAGCCCATGCTACCATGGGCATGCTGCCAAGGTGCTGAAGCTCCAGCAAGAAATGCAATAGAACTGTCCAGTAACATCAGGCCAAAAAAAGGGAAGGTATTTTTTATTCCCTCATCTCTATTGGCCAATTCAGAATATTTTGGATCTCGAGAAAGCCTTTGGCTACAGATACTCATGGCTGATAATTTCCTCTCGTGAGACATTTTAATATTTGGGTGATGACATTGCCATAAAACACTTTTTCACTATTGGAAGTGCTCTGATCTCCATGCTGGCTATGTAGTTTATCTCACACACCAGGATGAAGTATTGATAGACTATGGGAAGGGGAAGAATGCAGTGGGGCATCTCGCCCTCCCCAGGGCATCACTTGTGCTCTGGCTGCGCTCTGCAGAGCGAAAGACCCAGGAAAGATCATAATACATCTGTCCTGTGGCTGTCTGTTTCTGTCTCCTTACAGAATCATAGAATCACAGAATAGTTAGGATTGGAAAGGACCTTAAGATCACCCTGTTCCAACACCCCTGCCATAAGCAGGGACACCTCACACTAAACCATGGCACCCAAGGCTTCGTCCAACCTGGCCTTGAACACTGCC
>JBCJKH010025478.1:0-33202 GCA_039877255.1 Loriculus beryllinus | reverse complement strand
TGTTACAAAGTTTGGACAAATATTTGCTCCCTCTAAGAGTCCATCCAGATATTTAGATGGTCAGTCATACAAGGGCATACTTTAGATAGTTGTAGCTGTATAAACCCACTACCTCAATTGACTACAGTCTAATTTGTTTTAGTTATAACGGCAGAACTGTCTAGCAGTTTAATGTTTAGTCTTCAGCTTTAGATTAGTTTTGTATAACTCCAATTATTACATCAAAACATTATACCATATATGTTTATGGATTTGCTAGCCTGTTAACAATACTGAATTTGTAAACTGATCAGAAATACATCAGCTGTTTGGAAATGTGTACAAACAGCATCAAGCTGTCCCAAGAAATACCTCACAGCCACTATCAGTATGTCTGATTACCTGCACCAGGTGAAATAGCTGCACCATCCCATCTGAAGAAAAGATAACCCTCCACCACTGACCACACGCAGATAGGTGAAGATTATACAGAGAAGAGGGGAAGATGGTAGAAAGTCTATATAATTGGTTTAATTAATAGGAATTAACAGTAATTGGAAAATTCGGCCAGTAAGTGTCCATAACATTGTAAGTAGATAATAACAGCTGCTTGCTATTTTGACTAAATTGCTAAAGCAATGAATTACACTAACAATACATTGCAATTCTTTGCCCCATGAGTCAGGTGTTTATTCTAAAGTGTAACATTATCATTCTTATAGCTGAGTGAAAAAAATCACTAGTACTTAGCTCCTTTTGCTATTTTATTCCTGTTTTTTCTTCCACTGAGAATTTTATTGACTATTTTTCATTTAACTCTCTCTTCAATTACAGAATATATTTTGTGCAATCCTTTCCTGACCTTAAGACTTCAGAGGGCTTTTCAAAAGATGTACTGACTTGTTGATAGAGAACTTGACATGCATCCACACTACAATGCCACCTCCATTCTTTTCCTTGTCCAATACATTGTGAGAATAAAGTTACCTTATTCCAGAAGCAATCTGCTGCATCAGTTTACACTCCAGTTGCTGTATGTGTTAATTAGTTTGCCTAAAAGAATACAACATTCAAATCTCTGGAACTAAACCAGAGGTTCAGGTGCCTTGCTCCTTTCAGCATCACAAATTATTTTCCTCATCCTTATTCCTACAATATCAATTCTTTCTTGTCAGAATATTATGTGCAAGATTCACCTTCTGTTGCTTCTGCTTTGGCACACTTTCTGCAATTCAGGCTCTTCAGCTTTTCTTGATCCTATCAGCTGAAAAGGAAAGGAAAGAGGCCTTGATGGAGGTGGTTTTCTAACTAAAGGATTCTCAAAGCCCAAGTGTGGATGAACTACAGGGCACCAGTGGACAACAGGGGTTCCTGCCAAATGGTTCATTTCACTTTATGCCTCTACCTCAGGTCTCTGAGGCAACCACCTTTAGTCAGGTAAAAAGCCCCTTCCCTTGCCTGTAGAGAACACAAGGACCCTAATCTCCTGTTCTAGAAACCTTAGTAAAGGGGTATTTTCCTTTCTCATGAGCATTCATAATACAGGCATAAGAACATCTCCACCTACATCCCATTAGTTTCTTATCAGAACTTCACAGTTAAATTTATTTCAGCTTCTTGGAACACAATACATAACCAAATACACACATCTCCCCAAACCAAACAACCCAACTTACTCTTTCTTTAGAGTACAACTACTTTTGTTTTATTGAAAAAAATATACTTGGAACACTCAGACTACATAAGAAATCCTGATAATTAAATATACAGAAGATTAATGACAAATAACAGAAATATCTGCATCAAAACAACAAAGTACCAACAAGCATTTTTAACTGGCATTTTGCATTCATTGTATACAAATACACCAAAGCAAATACACCAAGCTTTGCTTAAAGGTGTGCTCCTAGCAGCCTTGTTTGTTTGCCTTCCCTTGAGGCTCTAAATTGTATAACCTTCAATACTGCTCAAAAAAACATTTTATCCAATGTAACGTAGAAAAAGGCTTTAAAAACATTTTAGCCTTGAGCTTACAGAACAAAACTATAACAACCACCCAAAACACACACTGCACCATTCCAGTCTCTGAGCACAGGTCAAGCAAAGGCTGTGGAAACAAGAAAAAGGATGTATGTTGTTCTTTCAGACATCACAGGGATTTTTTTTGCTTTATGGGTTTAGGAAGGAGATGCACACCCAGTTCAGTAGATACTGAACTGCAGGGAAGTCAGGAGATAAATGCTTTGCTTTCCAAGACAAAAATTTAAACACATATTTACATATAAACCAAAAGTCTACAGAAATTCGATTAAAAAAAAATTGTTTCTGTCCGGTGTATTGTTTTAACAGAAAGTAGAGGAGCTCCTTGTCTATGATGAAAAGTCATAACCAGCATTGCTCTACTACAGAACAAGGCAATGTCTTTCAGTTCTCCACACAGCTTTTGCAGCGCTCCCACACATTCCAGATGATTACAAGGACAAATTTCACATACATCATTCTCCTGCAGTTAAACCTCCCGCACGTAATTTCTTTCAGACTTCATCATGAAGAGAAGCTATACTCAATTCAACAGCAGCTATTTTTGTCTCCAGAGCCTTTAATACAGTGTCTACCTGTAAACAGGGAAAGATACTCTGCTATAAACATTACTTGACAACACAAAGAGCAAGTGTAAGTGTAAGTGCTCAAATTTGATCTTGCCTGTTACTATTCCTGCTAGCTTCAAATATCTAATACTTCCAAGACAGGTACTACAAAGTATCTAATACTGTAGCATGGAAGTTCACTCGACTCTAACATTAGCTCTCCACACTTTCTTAGATCTTTAATAGTCTCTAACCTTGGTGTCAGCTCCTCACATTCAGCTTTTGCTGAAAACCATCAGCTTTCAGAGCCAAGTTCATTACACTATTTGTTCCCAACTCTCTCTACCTGCAAACAGAGGCTTTCAGGATAGCAAAATGTCAATTTTATTATACGGTATTTCAATAGAAAGTAACTGCAAAAGCATTAAGTCAGTTTATATGAAAGATACAAGGGACATGACTAAAAGTGAGAATACTGAGAAGTGAATCAGAACTAATTAGAAAAAATCTTCCTAATTACTGACAGACATGAACAGGAATCTAACACTGTGCTCGATAAACACAGTGCCTGGTAATTAGCTTCAAAATGTTAATTACTGTTAAAGGAAAAGTTACTGAAAATCTTGCATAACACAAGATATTAATAGCATGAAGTATTACAGCTCATGTTAAAACACGAAGAACTGATCTGGATGAAATAAACTGTTTGTAGAAATTATTTAAGGATATTAAGATGTCACGGTGGTGATTTAAACAAAGAATGATCTAAGGTTAAATCGTACCTTCAGTAGTACTTCTTCCACAGCAGCTCGACTCTCAAGAGTTAAAGGTTCATCTTCAGTAATAGCTTGCTTTTCTGAGGATCCTAGAATGTAACTGATATGCTACTAGTTTAGATCATGCACTTTTCATTCTGAAGGCAGAAAGCCAAATGTAATACTCATCCACTGTTCTCAATGATTATGAGATTATGATTCATACACTAAAGTATAAGCAGCGACAACAAACATGAATATTTGTTAATCTGATAAACTATGGCAGAACGAAGACAGTTTTAAGCATAGAAAAACCAAGATACCATTATTTTATGAAAGCTGGCACTTCAAGAGACAGTCATGAATTCTGCTGCCACAAGATACAGTGAAAAACCCAATACTTTAAGAATAGTGTAGCACTAGGTAGGAGAAATAGCCATCACCATTACTGCCGAAGAAAATGCCATTTTGAAGCCATGTTAGTGTTTCAAAGAATTTTATTGCCATGGAAAAAGCAAAGTACCATAGCTGTGGGAAGAGATTAAAAAGCCCCAGCTGCCCCATGTAGGAAGGTAAACATCCACATAGATACAGCAGTAAAAATTAGAACTTAACAAAAAGAAGAAATATTAAAACTAACCCAGACAGAAATAAATGTAACCTATCACTGTTTGCTAGAGCAACAGATAAAAGCACTTTGGTGTGGAGAGTTAGGTCAGGATATAGGTATTGAAGACTACTTTAAGACCACTTTTAAGTGATATAAGCCAATTAAAATCAATACAATACTAAATGCCCATTTTCTAGACAGCTTTTGACTGCAAGACAGTCAAATGAAAGCCTTTAAGCACATACTCAGCTTGAAGATTTTCTTTTGCCTACCTCAGCAAGAAAAAAGCAGAGTTGACCAGTACAGGTCAGACCTCACCCTAAACTAAGCAGAGCTTATGCCCCTCTGCCATGTTCTCTACTGATAATCTGTTTATCTGTAATAGTTTACAGACAGCCACATTTGGTACTACCTATGACTACAGGCTCACTTCATGCTGTCTGAAGCAGAGCTCATATGTAGTCTCCTCTGAATAAATGAGGAAGAAATGGGTTGTATGCTCTTTCTTATATGAAAGGCAGCCCTGCCATTTTGTTTTTTTCTAGGACTTGTCTAACGTTACACAGATGATGCTTCTAACACTTTACTACTACAATGCTAACAGCAGCAACATAGAAAATCACTCTGAAACAAAGCAACAGAAACAGTTACCTCTAGACATGCCACTAATATTAACAGGAGCATCCCCCAACATGTCTGGTGGGCAAAATTTAGCTATCATACTTATCAATAAAAAAATCTACCTTTACCTCTCAAGAGAGTTAACACTGAAACAGAACAAATCCCTCTTGTAGTCAAGATGCTTCGGGGTGCATCTGTAAATTCTGCCAAGTACCATTGAGCAGCCAGAGCAAAATAACATTTCTATCATGCTGTAAGAAAGAGATACAACATTTAATCAGGAGAAATGAAACGCGAGCACCTTTCCCCACACTTATTAAGAAAAAAAAAAAAAAGATAAACTTTTATCCTGTTCTTTAGCACCACAAACTAGTGCCCCAGGCCCAGCCCCCGGCCCTGCCCGGGGGTACACGGGCACCCCTGCCCACCAGCAGCACCGCTTAGCGGCCTGCTCCTCACCCCCTCCCCAGGACCTCCGGGCTCCCTCAGGAGAGAGAAGGACGAGCCAGTGAGGGGAAGTCGTCCCCCATATATACACGCACACACACACACACACATCCACCCCCGAGGCAGCAACCCGGGCCTCACCATCCGCGCTCTCCGGGCCACTTCGAGACCTGCCGCTCCCCGTCCACCAAGACGCTTTCGGAAGCACCTGCGCGGAGGAAGAGAAGGGTAGAGGTGACCAGGAGCTGGGGGAGCAGGGCAAGGCTCGGCGGGGCCCGGCACTCACTGCGCAGCAGGATGCAGCCCTCCTTCTCGTCGTTGGTCACCCAGCTCAGCGTGTCCCCAACCGGCCGCCTGCACCCGCCGCACAAGAACACCATGGGCTTCATATCTGCTTCCTTCTCGTCCCAGCCTCGCGGCTGCTGTTCCGCCGACGGCGGCGTAGGAGAAGGAGTAGAATGAGGAGAAGGAGGAGGAGTAGAATGAGGAGGATGGTGATGATGATGGTGGTGGTGGTGACGGGGGGGTACGCACCCGTCACCCACCTCCAGCAGAGACACGGAGGGGTCCAGCTCCGCCACCACACGCTACAGCGAGCACGGCCTGCCCGCCATTCACTTCAAACAGCCTCCGCCGGAAGCGGCAGTGACGCTTCCCCGCGATCGCGCCTGTGCGGCAGTACCCCTGCGCTCAGGCCTCTTGTGGCCGCGCCCCAGCGGCTCTGTGGTGAGGGCGGCGGTTGTGGCGGAGCTGTGTGTGTGCTCCGGTGAGCCTTGGCTCCGCTGCGAGCATGGCAAGGATGCCGGTCGGCGCTTTGCAGGCTGCTTTTGAGCGGCTGCTTTCTCTTCCAGAGGCCCGGCCCCGTGAGCAGCCCTGGCCTCCGCAGCTGCAGCGTAGCCAAGGGGGTTTCGGTGGTGCAGCCAGCACCAGACTGATGGGCTCCTCCACGTTCAGCACAAGCGGTTCTGTGAGGGCGGGTGAAGCCCGTTTGAGGTGTTGCTGAGGCGCAAAGTTGCTGGGGGCAAACGCCTTCCGCTGGTCTGACTTAGTGGTGGTCCGGAGCCTGCCTTTCCCTCCATGGCCTGCGGGGTGGAGGGAATGAAGAAGTAGCAAAGCAAAGTACATGGTTGTTCCAATACATCATTCATTTTTGAAGCATTTCATCCGGTCTTGCCTACCTCTTTCCATCAGGAGAGATCCAGAAATGTCTTTCAGCCTGGCTGAGTGCAGCAGCTCCAGAGAGTGCTGCGTGGCCACAAGTTTCTGAGAGGGGAGGGGATGTGACCCAGCTGGCACTTGTCCACCCCATTCTTAAGTGACTTGACAGCCATCTGGGGTTAATGTAGAGAATAACGTGGTTGCCCGCCAGGAAGCGAGGATTACTGCTGTGACGGGTCCGTCAAACATCGATATTCGTTGCTGCTAGATGTTTTTTAGTACCAAGGCAGTCCTTGAGCTGCCGGGACCCCAGGGTGATTTACATAGGCATCAGTTGTGCAATCCCTTTCTGAGGGCGCTGAAGTACAATGAAAAAAAGTGTTTGGTTGGAGTTCTGAGCTGGTTTGAAATGCACTACTGAAATGGCTAACAGAACAAACTCCTCTGACTATTTCTGGTCATATGAATATTACTGGGATTATATAGATCCAATTCCAGTAGATGGAAGCAAGTTGAAGGTTAATAAATGTAAGTATTGTAGAGTAGTAGGTGCTAATCTAGACAGGAAAAATGTTGCATTGCTTGTCTCACTGACTTTATTCTTTGTTTTTCTTGCAATGGAGCCCGTGCTGGGTTACATGTGTGTGGTTTGTGTGGATGAGTGCCTGCCTTCCAAACTGACTGTGCTCTAATAGTAGTTATTACTAACACTGAAACGCTTTGCTTTATCTTACTATAAAACTATAGGACTGCTGATATACTTAGAAGGACAGATTTTTTTTTGCTAAAGTGGAAACCTAATGACTTGCAAACCTGTAGGTTTGGGTGCTAGATACCTGAATGCTGCTGTCAGAAAGGTTGGCTAAATGAGCAGTTTTCCAGAAGACTATCGAGTTTTCATTTTGGGACATGAAGCTTACATTACAACTGATAAGTGTTCAAACCTTAGTAAAAGAAGAAGTATATGTTTCCATTAGCCAGGAATAACAAGCTGAAAATACATTCTATTGCCTTTCCTCCTGTGATTTAGTGATACTGAACTTGTAAGTAATATACATATTTGTCAGAATACTTTATTGCCATGGAAGCTGATTCTGCTGGGTTTAGAAGTTAATTTTCAAAGTATATATATTATGAAATAGCATTCACCAAATTCACCCTGCAACAGTTAATTTGTTTCACCCTTGGTTTTGCACAATGAGATAGCGGTGTCTTTTTATGGTTATTTAAAGTGGCAACTAATTTTTTTTTTCCTAATGTAACTGCATTTGTTATGTTTTGTTAAGACAAAGTGACAACCTGAGTCATGAGGGATTAATTTAACTGAGTATAGCTATATGGATTGACTAAGATCAGGGGAGAGCGGGTGGGCATGTTTGAGTCACTTAGGCTATAGGCAGCATTCTCCCTTGATTTCTGCCATGTGTCTATCTGTGGTTGTATCTTCATTTGAGTGACAAAGCTTTACTGGTTGCTATTAAGTTTACTGAAGACAACTATGACTGTTCACATATGGTTTCAGACACGAAAATTGCTTTCCCCAAGGTTATTATAGTGGTCTGGTCTGTAAAAAAAACCATGATAGTGTTTCAAAATATTTTCATGTCTCTCTAATCAGCAGTACATGTAACTGTCTTTCTAATAGTAAAGATTCAACTGGACAATGCCCAGAGCTTTGTGTCCTATGTTTGCCTTTTGAGGGCAAGAATAAGAAAAGGGAGTAGAAACTCTTACTCTACTCTGCCTCTAGAAAAGCTTTTCTGTCCACTCAGATAAGCCTAGGGTTTATTGCTTCCAAACTTAAAAGCACCATGCCTTAAAGAAGGTGGTGTAAATATCCACATCCTTCCAAATCTTGCTCCACCCTACCGTAAAGCAACATTTGGTGCTGCTGGGATCCAGCAGGTTATGAGCAGCTTCTCTAATTCGCTTAATGTTAAAGTTAGGGTAGATTATTACCCCCGAATTCCAGCAGGGAAACCCTGAACTGCTGAGTGAAGCTATCTGTAAGTCCCCAGCATGTGGCTGGCTTAGGAAAAACAAACCAAACCAACAAAAATGAGGAATCTTTCCTCTTTTTCTCATTAATAATGTCTTTCTAACATTTGGGTTGCGGGGTACATAACAAGAGGTGGAGTTTGTGTTACAGCGTTTCCCTCTATGGCAGTTTATAGGTTATTTCTTTTTACCCTTTTGCCTGTTCTCTTGAAACTCATAGAAGCTGTGCTTCTGAGAGAAGATGCTCACCATCTATTAAATTTAAACTTGTTGATAGTTTCATGAAGGAAATTACCACACACTGTGTGAGTGCTTATGAGTGTTCTCATAAGCCTTATTTCAATTAAAAAATGGGAGTAAACCTGTATTTCCCTAAAGAGGTAAAGAAGTCTGCCACCCTTAGGTCCTTTTGTATCCTAAGGAGATGATTTATGCAATCATACTTTGTGTTTCTGTGTCTCATCTGCTCCTAAACTAACTCACGCTTGATCTAGTTAGATAGGAGTGGAGACCTCAGAGACAGAAAATATCTGCGAATTCCTACAGCTGGTGACTAGATAATAGAGAAAGAACATTGTGAGTGAAACCTTTACTGACAAAAAGGCTGCAGGATGAGATCATGCCCTATTGGACACCAAAGAAAATCACTTTTGAGCTCAGCTTTGGGAAACAAAGCTGCAGGAAAAACAGATTTCTGTGCTCAGCTTCCGGGCAGAAAAGAAAGAGGAAGATGCAAGCGCAGGGTTTGGGATGTACTTCTTTTCCCCTCAGCAAGTTAATGTTAAGGCAATTCTAGTTCCCTGGGGAATCTGTTTATTTCTAGGCAGCTTGTCAAAATGGAGTGCTGCTCAATTATTTGTGTCTTTTAAAGAGCCCACATTGCCTGTACCATTTATAGACTAAAAAAATGTTGGGGTTTTTTTTCTGATAGCCAGGGAAGTGAAACTTTTTATTTCTTTTTCTTCCTATAAATATTTTTCATGTCAGCAGTCTAAGAGGAATGGAGACAGCGTCAGCTTGGTGCTTTTCTTCCTTCTCCAAACACTAGTGGGAGAACAGTGAGTTACAAGTGATAAAGAAAACACCAAGGGAAACAATTCCATAGTCGGGTAGTTCTTTCCTTGTTTTGAGTAAAAGCACTAGCCAAGCAATGACTATACTTTGTAGGTTTTCCTGTCTTTGTAGTAGTATTTACATTCTTATACCTTCAAAAGCCACTGTTAGGATTAATGTCTTTATGTGCTTGGAAGTGTGTAGAAGAAATAAGTTCAGCCAGTCTTTGCCCTTTGCGCTGAAGATGAAATGTGATAATTTTCCCTCAGATAGACAAAAACGTTCCAAGTTTGTCATAATGTAGGATACCTCTGAGATCACAATAACCACTGTAGTGATGTTCCAGAGGGCCTTCTGACTGCCTGCAATGGGACCTGAGTGTGTGTTTAGGTGTATTGCTGATTCAGCCCGAATGAATTATACTGTCGTAGTGGCCCCTGGGATGGGATTGTAGCTCCCTAATTCAGTTTTGCCTGTTTGGGTTCTATTAATGTAAAAACAGAGACCTGAAGCTCTGCACTTCCTTTCCTCCAAAATGGCCTGTCCCTGAAGTGTTGTGAGACTGTGTGTGTCTCATGAAAACAAATCTAAATCCAACCATAAAGTCGTGGTCTTGCTTGCCATTAATAGTGTTATGCAGCTTTCTCTATTTTATATAAAAATAATAAAATGCTTAATTGGCCCATGAACTAATAGGCTATTTAAAAACATATGCACATACACACACACAAAAGGTGACGGTAAAATTTAGCAATAGAAAAGCTTTTTATAGATTGTTAAAATAGGTTAATCCAGTTTTAAAAAAATCAAATTGCAGGACTTTGAAAACAGGAAGTTTCTGTTTATCCCTCAAGAGTTCAAACTCCCCCTGAGACCCGGAACAAATTTATTTAGCTTTAGTGAATTCCATGAATCGTATTAATGCTGCTTTTAAAAGATGCAACCAAAATAACTCTGATTGATAGGGAATTCTAAAAATTCAAAGTATTCTTTTATGTTCTGATGACTTTGAACAGTTGAAAACTTCGAGCTTTTCAAAATACCCATGGACCATGATCTTGTCCCCTAATTTTCCCTTGAGCTGTTTGGGTGGGCCAGTAGCATCTCATCACTTTTTCCCATAATATGTTTGGGGAGAGCAGGTCAGAATATATATAAGCAATAGAATCACAGAATGGTTTTGGTTGGAAGGGACGTTAAAGATCATCTAGTTCCAAACCCCTTCCATAGGCAGGGACACCTTTGCTCTCTCACCTCTTAATTTACCATTCTCTGAATTAAAGCTCAGTAAAACTTTTTTAACAAAGGAGGAATAAAATAAGCTAACCCTCCACATTCTCATTTCTCAGTAGCCCAGCCAAAACTCACTTTATAATAAGATTCCATCTGGGTCAGCTCTAGTTTTAGGTTTAAACAGAGCTGGGATAATTCCTCCTAATCTATTTGTGGCTCTGATGACAACACGTTCTGAACTTCTTCACAAAGAAACACCTAATCAAACATATTGGACCTGATTCAAAGAACACAGTGTTTTCTGTCCTTTCAGATAGAAGATTTATTTTATGTTGGTCAATATTTGTCCCTGGAGTCAATGACCAGTCTAAGTGAGTAGCTGGTTATGAATTCAGGGCATTTCTTGACTTGTGCCCTGCAGAACACCCAGCCTTTTCAAGGCTTTAACTTGGACATTTGCCACCACCACACTGATCCCAGGAAGGATGATTGTTGAAACAGTGACCAAATGTGCTACTGGGGCAGGAATGAATTCATCCCAACCAACAGCAAGCCTGTAACTGATGCAGTAATTTGCACAGCACCTTAGCCTTCATTCATGAAAGAGTAACTTCCTTTTCTCCCTCAACCATTTCATACTCCCATTAACACTGGTCACCCAGATCAGTCATCAGATAATCTTTTTTCACTTTTATTAATAAAAATAACAAAAACTCTTCATCTGAATTAGGGATAATAGCAGTGGCAGGGTCTTAGGCTGGGTTAAACTATGGTTAAAGTATGGTGAACCCATACTTTGATGCTAGGAATCCACATACTTGTTCCTTAAAGAAACCACTTAGTCCTGATAAAGCAGACTGCATTTTAAACTATTTTATGATCATTACAGAAGTATTGCAGCTGAACAGGGGAAGGTTTATTCTCTTCTACTGGACTGATGTGCCATGAGGGTCATTGGCACTTTTCAACAAGCTTTCCTTGGTATTTCTCTTGGTTTTCAGGGTTAAAATTCCTTCCCTAAAAGCATCATCTTAAAGATCATGGGTTGTTATACTTTTTCATCTAAGAGCAGGATTTGGCTCTGCACTGAGCAGTGATGGCTCAGTCGTGAGTACCACACTGCTTCCCACGCTGTGATTTTGTAAAAGGAACTGTACATATCACTTGCAAAGAGGTGAAGCTCAGTATTACCATTTAAATATGTTTACTATGCCAGTCACTATCACACTTCCCAATCTCTCCCCCAGCTCTGGCCATACACTGTTACAGTAAACTGCTAGGAGACTCTCAAGACTTCTAAGAACTTGGCACTCGGATTCCTCTCTCTAAAAGGTTTCATGAAATGGAATTAATTAAATGACACACCCTTTTTAGAGGTCATAAATGATATTGCTGTGTTTTATATTTGCAATGGTACCAGTGACAGAATTGCTGTGTTGTATCCACAGATTCTATTGTCATAGCCTTTTGGGTTGGGCTTGCTGCGTTTGTGACGTTTCTTTTCCTTATTTTACTGTATATGTCCCGCTCTGGATCAACTCCAGTAAAGTAAGTACAACCAGAGATAAAGTAAGTATAGATCAGTGTGCTAAAATAAGCTGCATGAAACATTCATTCAGTGCTTCAAGTGATCCAGCAATCACATACTACATTTGTAATTGCATGTAGAGATGGCACTTTTCATGTTATTATTTAAGTGTCTCTCAACCCACAGCTATTCACTGTTTATTAGTCACCTGGGTAAAAATAAATACACGACTGATGAGGTTTGCAGGTGACAGAAACATGGGGGAATAGTAAACCACGAGGATAGGCAGAGCAGTCTGGACTGTTTGGTATACTGGCAAACAACATGCATTTTACTTATGCCAGCTATCACTATCGCATACTATGTAAGTAAGTGTCCGTTTTACACACAGAATGGGAAAGTAACTCCTGTAAATCACACCTGAGAAGGAATCATAGAATGACAGAATGGTTTGGATTGGAAGGGACCTTAAAGATATCTAGTTCCACCTTCCCTGCCACAGAGGGGTACACCTGGTACTACTGGTAAAGTGGCTGAACACAAGCTCCCAACGCAATTCTCTAAGCCTTGAGCAAATGAAGAGAAAATTTATTACTGTGATCAGGAAGATAATAGTATGCACACTGTTACTTAAATTGTCCCAAGAATGCTGTGCTTATGTTAGAATGCACTCTTTAAAAGGGGTTTTAAAGAAGCTGGGGAGAATCAGAAAAAAACTCAGTTGAGTTCCAGAAACACATCCTACAGTGAGAGAAATGAACTCAAGTAGTTTCTCAAAGAGGAGTGCCTCCAGGATGCTCCTTGTGAACTGTCTTCATTTTCAGAGCACTAGTGTCCAATTCAAGAGCCCTTTGATAACTGTCATGGCTGGAAGGTGACTGTGCACAAACTCTGATGTGCCACGTATTTTATGTGAGGGTAATGACTCACTTGAACGATTTAGAGTAGAATATTAAATGGGTTATGATTAATTCTTCTTTTTATTTGATGACTGAACAGCTGGAGAACATGTATTTGCATTCATCCAAAAGTTACTGTAAGGATGTACTGTATGGTCTATCATTCTCTGGCCTGTTATGAAGAAGGTTAGGCACGCTTCTTTCTTGCCTAAAATAAGTGTATGACTCAGTCCTTAAACACTTTCTAGTTCTCGTAGGATAAAATAATTCAGTAAAATTACTAATTTATAATTGGATGAAGATCTGAAGATCTGAATTTTCCTTTTGGTGTTTTGTAAATCCTGGCAGGAGTATGACTATCCCTTCCTTCCCAAAGATGGCCCATATCTGAACTTCTGTCCTTCAACAAAATTAGCCCATGGTAAAACTAACAAACACACAGAGAGTATTAACCCTTTGGAAGTGTAGTTGTGAAATGACTTGAAACACCTGCCAGCCGTGGATGTGTAGCATTCGCAGTACCAGTCAGCTTAGGAGTGAGAAAACACGGTCACACTGGGGTTTCTGTTGTTAAAGAATCTTCTGGAATTACCCTCAGTCCAGTTCATTAGTGATTGAAGTTTACAGGTGTGATTTTGTCACTCTCACCTGCGTATCTTCATTTAGGAGGCAGAACTGGGTCTGGGCTAGCGAGTAGCCCAGAAAAGCATCTTCAGGCTCAGCATATGTACGGCATATCTAGCTCTGCAAACAGAGATCCCAGAGCCCCACGTTTGCATCATCCAGACTGTTCTAATAGCTGGGCTTGATGAAACAGGGACATACCCCCAGTGGCAGGTAGTATCATAGAATAGTTTGAGTTGGAATGAACATTAAAGATCAGCTAGTTCCAACCCTCTGCTAATGCACAGGAATATCTTCCACTAAACCAGGTTGCTCAAAGTCGCATCCAGCCTGGCCTTCAACACTGCCAGGGGTTGGGCAGCCACAGCTTCTCTGGGCACCCTGTTCCAATATCTCACCACCATCACTGTGAAGAATTTCTTCCTAATGTCTAACCTAAATCTACCCTCTTTCAGTATGAAACTGTTACCCTTTGTCCTGTCACTATGTGCCCTTCTGAAAAGTCCCTCTCCAGCCTCCCTGTAGACCCCCTTTATGTACTGGAAGGCTGCTAGAAGGTCTTTGTGGAGCCTTCTCCAGGCTGAACAAGCGCTCTCACCCAGTCTTCACAGGAGAGGTGCTCCAGCCCTCAGAGCATCGTCATGGTCCTCCTCCGGACTCACTTGAACAGGTCCATGTCCCTCTTATGTTGGGGACACCAGAACTGCACACAATACTCCAGGTGGGATCTCACAAGAGCAGAGTAGAGGGGCAGGATCTCCTCCTTCAACTTGGTGGTCACGCTCCTTTTGATGCAGCCCGGCATACTGTTGGCTTCCTGGGCTCCAAGCACCTGTTGCTAGCTCATTTTCAGTTCTTATGGATGGAATAGCCAGTCTGTTCTAGTAGCATGTTTTCATCTGAAATCTCCATTAATAAAAACAGAGGCTGCATAAATACCTCACTCTTGCCAGGCACATCCCTAATCTCCTAAAAGATTGCAGACCCTGTCCTATGAAGGTAGCTGCAGCAGATGTGCCTGGTGGAGATGCAGCACCCACTGATGTGCAGTACCCACCGATGTGCAGTACCCACCGATGTGCAGCACCCACCAATGTGCAGCACCCACCTGTTGAATGGGAATGTAGTTCTAGCACTGCCTGTGATTTTGAACTTTGCCTAAGGACAGGTTTCTGTTTGCAGCTTTCTACATTTGGTTTACTTTGTTTGCTGCTGGTTTTTCTGGCAAGCACACTTACTGCAAACAAGGATGCTGAGCAGAAAATTCAGCTCAGCAAAGTAGGCAGAGGTTCAAGATTAGGTCACCAGCAAGCAGAGGGAAATGGGTATAATATGGCAGTAAAAAGGAGCACTAATATTCTAATTTATTGGCACCCTAAGGCCTCTGGCATGCTCACAGAAGGTAACAACAACAATAAAAAGGCAACTTGTCCAAATAAACCACGAAGCAGGAGGCAAGCTAACAATACAAAAAATACATGGAAATGGACATAAAATTACAGAGTAACAGAGGCATGTTCCCATTAATTTACTGTTCCTAAAAAAAATGGCAAAAGTCTGTATACATGGAAATCTCAGAGTGCTTGGAAGACTTAAAAGTTGTTAGGTTTTGGGTTTTTTTTGTTTTGATTTGGTTTTAATTTCACTTCTGCATCTTGTTACTGAGTGAAATACTTGGATTTAAAATATCCATATTTATCCCTAGTATGTATGTCCAGTTTTGCCCATCGAAAGAGCTGTTATAAGCAAGGCAAGTCTGGAGAGATTTTGGGCAGAGCTCAGGAATCACTAATGGAAAGCAGTGTTGGATGGAATTTGCTGAGGCTTTGAAGTAATCCCGTTTTATCATTTTTTCTAATCTTGAAACATGCTGCAAGAAAACAATTTTAGGACTGAGGAGAATATTCAAACATGCTCAAACTTGCCCTCGATTGAGTTCCATGCGGTTTTTAACCCCCACTCCAATTCCACTTCTCCCGATTCCTGCAATGAAATGCAGAGGGTGCCTGAAAGAAGTTCTTCCCATTAACTTCCACCATCCTCCCCTGTTTTCACCTTTGTTATGCAACCTGTCCATTACCCTTGGCGTGACAATCACCTAATTTCTGCGCTGAAATCTCCCGTCTCTTTTCCCGTGATAATTGTGATACATTCACCCAACAAATGCGCAGTCACGTCACTGGTCAAGGCTGGAGAACTTTTACCTTCACTGTTCCTGTGCTCATCCATCTCCCTGTCAAGCCCAGGGGCATATGGGGCAGCGTGTACTCTTCCAGCTTGCTCAACTGCCTGGTGGAACAAGCATGCTTTCAAGTCTGACAGTTCATAAGAGCGTACCTTCTTGCTTCAGTTTGGTGTTAAGCAAACCCCCACTGCCGCCTGTCAGCTGTCTTTATTGTCAGCTGGATCTCTGTGGGTCCCTGAAGGTTATGTTTTGGCCTTGTGTAATGAGCAGTCGTTGTATTGCTTCCACCACTCTGTATGCCAAAATCTTACTATTTTGGCCAGGGTATGCCAGATACCACAATATGGTCTGCTGCTGATTTTTACCCGCATCTCCACACAGAAGTCAGCGCCAAAGGATTTTCTGAAAGGCATATCAGCACTAAATCTGCTTATGCCACAGCATAATCCTTAGACACTGAGAAATTCCAGAACTGAATCCATGATCCGATTGCACCACATTCTTGTCTGCAATAGAAAGCAATTTGGTGCCAAGTCAGAGTGAGTTCAGGCAAGACGAGAGGATTGATGCTTGCGAGAGAGCTGTATATAGCAAAGAATCCATGTCCCAGTCCCTTTTGTCACACTGCGCTATCCCTACAGAAATGAAGAAAAAAGGTTTTGGAGCATGGGACCAACTGTTTCAAAGGCATGCCAAGGCAGTTGATTACCACACTGCTATAGTCAGAGACAGTATTCCCGTTTGTTTCAACTATGTTTCCTATCATCCAAAATGATACAGAAAAATAAGGGTTAGTGGCTGGAGACAGTTCCCAGCCAAGGCTGGAACTTCATGCAATGGGAGGGGGCAGGCAAAGTTCCTCCTGGACCTCTTAAGAGGGGACACCAGTTTCCCATGCATTTCACTGACAGCTGTGCATTCCTGACAGCCGTGACTGTGGACATCCAGAATCTTCCAGCTATCACTTTCCTACCAGAGCATGTAATACAGGGGAAAAAAACAGGGTACCCAGAGAGTTGGAAGATCTGCATGTCTCATGCCTTGTCCACATTTCTTGCTGCCATGGTAGCCTCAGGGAGGCTAAGTCAAGGGACTCTGACATGAGCCTTGCTGGCTTCAGACAGATTTCTGGCAATAAGAAACACCAACATTTCTTGGGCATATGGTAACATCATCTGAAAATACAGCTTGCCAAACAGAGACGTGAAACTTGGCTTGAAAACACTTGGTCTACAGCCAACTTCTTTCTCATTTTGCAGGTGAGCATTTCCTTCATGGACAGACAGATAACCACTGATGCGGGGGACAGAATGTACAATGTCCGTGTGCTCTTTCCATTTTTTTCCCTGTTCAGGTCAATTGCAACAGTTGCTTCATTCCTGGAACTGGGGAACTGTTTTGGATATTTGACAGCTCGGGGGTTTTGGTCCCTAGGACATAAAAAAATCTGTAGCAATATCCTAGACCTCACATGAGGGCAGGTGGTTCTCAGAGGTTGTGGTTGGTTTTTCTTTCTTTAGCTTACCTTCAAGACTGTAATATTCATTAGTGAATTCAATGTAACCACCCTATACTACAATCAAAAAAGTACCTATCCCTGCGTACAAAGGCATTGAATCTCACACTCCAGGCACCATATTTGGATGAGCATAAGATGTGTCATAGTTCTACTCAGGCATGCTACCTTGTCTTCAGGGAGGGGAAATCCTTTTTCATACTATAGTAAGAAGATCCTCATGAGAGGTTCTTCTCTGGCTGAGCATACCATGATCCTGTTTTCTGCTTTTGTAAAGCAGCTCCTCCTGTTCTTTACTTTATGCAGCCCTCTCTTTCCTAGCATGGTAGACTGTTCCCTGGAATCAAGGTAAATTGTCTGTCTATAAATTCAGTTAAGATACACTCAACTGTGATTGCTACCTACTGGCTCTCACTAGTGGTAATCACATATTCTCACACCCAGGTTGTCTTGAACTTTATAACCAAGATTGGGTAAGAGCTCAGAAAGAACCCAGTTTCTCAGTTGTACTTAAATGTCATGTCTCTCACAAGGCCAGTATTTGAGGTCTGTGTGACTTCCCCACATAGATTACAGCATCATTCCTTGTGTCAGAAGAAGCTAAGACTGCCAGGTCTTTTCAGCTGGCTTCCCACATACAGTGTTCCTGGGGATCTAGCCCAATTTCTCCCCAGTAGTTTCTGAATTTAATCTCAAACATCAGATAATAAATCTTGCTATTCCCAAGCTCTGGTTTCAAGGGATACAGCTGTCTTTCAGACCTCCATCATGAGAGAACTTTCTCTTTTTCTCTTGCCAGAACCAGCTCCCTTTGATGTGAGCAGCTTCAGACCCCCAGGGGCAGAGGCTGTGAAAACTGTTAGCTAGGGACTGTCAAAGCCTGTTAGGAGACTTTGGTCACCAGAGCTCAAATTACAGTGTCTTCACAGGGAAGTGTTCTCACTCCCGTCATCTAAAGAAGCATACTCAATCTTTTATCAGGTATCATGCCACTGGAGAGAGGTCTGGGACTGGTATGACGCTTGGTGTGGTGCTGCTGAGCTTGTTCAGAGATAACTGATCTCCAAGTGAAAACGAGCTGGGTTTTGTATAGCACCAGGCGCTGCATGAACTCAGAGCCAGGAACAGAGGCTGCTTACCGGTAGCCAGTGTCCTTCCAGAAGTCCCATGCGCTGAGATTGCAGTTGAAATGGATGTGAGGTCAGAACTTACCCTCTGTGGCTCAGACATTCTCCAAGCCTGGTGCAAACATCCATCCAGGTGGACTGTGCAGTGAGCTGCACTGCTCAGGTACCAGGAAGCAGGCTGTCTGTGTTAGTATTAAGGTGCTCTCGGTTGCTTTCTGAAGTTCTCCCTAGTGCTTCATGGAAAATGAAATGATGGGGCTTTTTGCTTTAAAACTGTTACACAGTTTGAAGTGACACAACAAAGCTTCCATCTATCTAATAGTGGCCAGTCAGACACTGACAAGGGACAACTGAGTATCAATTGAGTGAAAGAACTCTTCCGCCACGCATTTGGATAGGGTCCTGGGAGCAACTGTATTAACAAATCCAACATTATCTCCTCTCAGAGGGTCCAGGCAGTCCTGAGATTATGTCAGCTCACTCTCAAGGGACATAAACCAAACCACAGGCAACTCGTGCACTGGAGGTTTGCGAGTGCTGCCCGCTGCGGGCAGGGATGCGGGCTCCCAGATGTCTCTGCCCGGGTACAGCTCGCACAGAACTGTCTGCATAGAACAAGTTCTTGTGTTTAAGTTGTTCAGGGTTTCTCATTTCTGTGCCTAGTTTAATCACAATGCCTTGGCACTGCATCTTACCAACTGATAAACTTCTTCAGTAAAATCAAGGATAAATGTGTATTTGCATTAAAAAAAAATTATGGTGGTTAATTAGTGGAGAAGGCCAAAATGTGATCCCTGATTTTTAGTGACAGTGATTTTGAGACAGATATTTACCACACTGTCTATCACGCTGTGAAAATTTAGAATCACAGCATCACCTAGTGCAGGCTTTCAAAGATCCCCAGAAATCCTTAAACACAAATTATCAGCTCTACATTTTTTTCTGAATAGCTCAAGTCTTTCTGTGTGCCAAAATTCACTGATTTTAGGAGATTAGTTTATGAAAAATCTGCAGTTCTCAGTGAAAAATATTTTTGCCAGGGTTGAGGCTTTAAATTCAATATATTAATATAGTTTGAATAGGTCCATCATAGCTAGCTGTCCAGTCTGTGCTATATGACCACTTGCTCCTTCTTGTATCGCTGTATCTTTATCTGCATGTTTAATTCACAGTAAGTTTACGTTTACTTCCAGATCTCTGATAAAAAGCTGAATAGGATGGGGTGGGTGCTTACGGAGCCCTGCTAGAAACAGCCACAATCAGAGACCATTCTACAGCTACTCTTTGAGAAGCCAAATTCATATAACACCTGTTTAATGGGGCTTGTGCATAGTTCTTTTCAAAGAAGGCAGTATGGAATACTAAGTCAAATGCCTTGCTGCAGTTTAAATAGCTCCATATATCCTCCAAATTGCGTTCCCCTGAAACAATGGCATCAGACATTTTTCACCAGCGTGGTTTTCTGTAACACCACAGTCTGGAACGAGTCTTTCTGTCCTTTGAAATACTTTTTCAGTTGTATCTTATCTTAGCTTTAATTCCATGATTTTGCTTGGGGCTGAGGTCAGTTGCACTGCCTTCTGGAGACCTGGTTTGACCCGTTCAGTCTGCGAGTACTGGGACACCAGGGCTCTTCCAGCCTCCTCAAACTTCCCTGCTGTTCCAGGGATGGTTAACAATTAACTAGAGCCGGACAGAGTTCTCCTCAGTCAGTCTCCAGGCCTCAAGGATGCACGTTCTCTAGCTGAATTTAAAGTATGGATAGCTAGCTGATAAACTTAGCTACTTAATGGACTGAAAAGGCAACATCGTGTTTGGTAAGAGTATTTTTGTCTTGCTTCTGTCAAACAAGGAGAGGAGAGAGCTCTTGAACATGCCTGCATCATAGCAAAGAAAACCCAAATCTGCCTGCCTGCAGTGGGCCTGTTGCTGAGATGTTGGGGTTTTGTTTTGGTTTTTTGAATTACCATTAAGCAAAATCCCTGCTGTGTTATTCTTGTCAGGCACAGATAATTTAAGCTTTCATTAGCAATTAATCAATACAAATTTGAGGCTATGAAGTTTCTATTTCTCCAAAGTGTTAAAAATAGTTCTTTTTTATCCCATTTACTTTATCTTATTTTGGGTTTATATTTTGGTTGTTACGTTTGTCTAACCACTGAACCATCGGCTTTTAGTCAAAGATGTCTTCCTTCTTGTCTCCGAAGCCGTGGCTCCAGGCAAAAGTTTTCCATTTTCATTCTCACTTTTGGGTTGCGTTTTTCTTCTCGATGTAATTTTCTCCCCACCTTTGAAGCCCTAAGGCTATGGTAGTAATTGGGATCCCGTGTTCAGCCATGCTGAATGGAATTTACTGCTTCTAGGTCAGGAGGCATCTGCTCCTTATGTTTTTAGGGTGAGGTTTGGGAAGCTGCTGGGAAGAAGGCTCAGGGAGGAGGAGGAGGCAGTGTGCACTCTGCTGTTCTCCTGTCATTGCCCCCTCCACTGCTTTCTGGCAGAACTATAAAGCTTTACAGTGCTATTATATGTACACTGGCAATTTCCTGCTATCCTAGTCCTACCCACTCTTTCTTAGGTCTGTCCCATTTTCTTGCTCAGACCCCCACCAGCCCTTAGAGACAGATCTTGCCTTTTCCCAACCCCAGAGTCAGCGATTCTCTCCCAAATATCACACATCCCTCTTGTTCTTGCCCCAGTGACACCCATTCACAGTCACACAAAGCTCTTGTCCCTCTTCTCTCTCCCAGGAGCAGCCCTTACAGTTCCCTTCACCCTTGTACAGAGGAAGTCATGGCAAACTTTCCAGTTTCCTCTGTTACAATCCATCTAAAGAGCCAAGCTCAAGGTCCCATGTTGAGGGGCAAGGGGGAGTCACCACATACCAGCCACAGTGCACACTTTTGGTCATACTCTGTTTCCAGGTAAGAACATGATTCTCATGGTGGATAAAGAGAGCTGGAGTCCAAAAGCATCTGTCATGTTGGATTCAATGCTTTTGAACCATCTTCTATATTGTTGCAGACTTTGATATTGTACTTGCTTATGAAACTGCTGCTACCTGTCTTCCAAACAGATGTCCCTGATAACAGTACTTTGTTTTTTCCCCTCTCCACATATTACAGACAAGTGATTGTAGGGAACCAGATAGAAGAAAGCAGTTCCAATGGTGGACATACTCACTGCGATGATCTCAGTGGCCCATACTCAGAAGTGGTTGCTTCTCAAACATGTACCTCCTTTTCAGACGAAACTGGCATTCATGGAAGAACCTGAGCCTGAGTTAAAAGTGGAACAGGTTAAACAAAACCAGTTCTTCTGGCTGCAGAGGGATCAGTGCTGTGACTGCCTATTGAACACTGATGCCACGAACCTCAAACAGTGCAGGAAGAGGAGAATAATTTCTGTCAACAAAGGACAAAGCTGAAGAATCCTGGATGCATAACAGGAAGTGCTAACAGCCATATTTGAGCAGCGTTGCTGGAGTTGCCTGATCAACATTTTAGATCCTCATGATAATGATAACTATGAAATTTCTCTCTTTTCTGCATAAGGGTTCACACTCAAGCCCCTCTCCAGTGACGTGGTGCAAAGGGTGTGCTGCTGGTTGAGTGATTCTCATTAAAACCCATTTGACTGCAAGCAGCTTTACTCCTCCAGCAGGGAGTCTATTCCAGTTATGCCCCAAGTCCTGTAAAGAGTTCTGCCTTGCTCACCTCAATGCACACTGAGTTCTGTTACCCTCAGGGGTATCTCTGCAGCATCAGTTTTCACTGGGTTACCTTGCTGTGAAAGAAAGCAGCATCCTCCTGGTCTTACTGAACAGGCAGCATAACCAGTATTGTGTACTCACCGTGAGCACCACAGGTCATCTGCTTCTGGCTCTGTCCTCAGGTCACACTCATCAGCTGCATTTTCACGACACCTCCACTTGCTCGTCCTCTGAAAAACAAGCAACGATGTCCTGCAACAGCCAAAATAAAACCTTGCTTTTAGAAGGGTTACAACTTGCCTCACTATATTAAAGGTCAGCAGTTCCCTCATGGATATGGAATTTACTTTATTTAGTTTTCCATTAAAAAAAAAAAAAAAGGTTTACTTAAAATTTATTAAAACACAGTTTACCTAGAACAGCCTTTAAAAAACTAATGGCAGCACTGAGTCTTACTGAATAAAGTCATTAGCTTTACCTGCTGCCAGCAAATAACAGCTTTGTTACCAATAACCATTTACTTTTTGCTCCCAATCTTAGATGGTAGATGGAAAATATCAAACAATGTTGAAATGGTAGCAGTTACCCAGGCAGTATAGAAAGAGATGTGTGTGTGGAGACTGACGACATACTGTCCCACATGTGTGTTTGGCATTTATATCAAAGCTGGCAAAGCCACAAAACCAGCACTGTGTTTCTGCACCAGTTGCCTGCTTTGAGCTGGGGCTCACAAAACATTTAATAGAAGCTACAGGCCTCTGTGAGGGTCACAGCAGCTTTTGGGTGAGGTGGAGGGGACGGGTTCTGCTCTCTTCACCTCTCCTTGCCCATGGGGCTCCACCAAACACAGGCAGAACCAAGAGAAGGTCAACGGGAGCGTGAGGAACCCTTAGAGCTCCAGTAAGCGCAGAGCTGGGACTGCAGAGTCGGGCTGAGGGAGGCAGTGAGAGCTGCAATGGGTGTACGACAGCCAAGCCAGCTGCTGGGCTGAGGGCAACACAAAATTCATTTGAAACTTGAGGAGAAGCTTGGAAATTTCACATCCCCATGCAAGCAGCAAGAACTCCTACAGCGAAGCACTGCCAGAGCTGCCTTGTGCTGTGTACAGTGGGCTGTGACGTTACCAGAGAGTGGGAGGGTTTGGCTGTGTTAAAAAAACCTTAAACACGAGAGCCAGACCAAACCACCAGGCATATGTTTGTGTTGTGAGGGGTTTTAATCTCCTTATTCTTAGCCTCAGAGATAAACGCTTCTATAGGTTGCTCCTTGAGCAAACTGACTACTACTTGTGTTGGGCTTGGAAACCTGTCAAGGTGTCAAGTCTGTTGAGTCAGACTGAGTCATGGGCGGATGGGGAAAATGAGGAAAGGCTCCAGGAATTGAAGGTACCACGTGGATGAAGATGTATCACAGAACCAAACATTTCCATCAGTCAACTCAGATGGCCCCAACAGCCTTCCCCTTCCCTCAGATACCCTTACCTTTCACTAGCTCTCACAGGAGACATGCATCAACTCCCTTGTTGGCACCAGTTCTCCCACTGCAAGTTGAGTCTGCTTTTAACCCCACTGCAATCACACGTTATCATCAAAGACAGTCCAAAGAGAACCCAGCCACCCAGACCCATTTTCCGTCTCCGGGACGCAGGACGTCAATCATTCCCACCATGTCTGTCTGCCCTGAGCCAGAACACCTCTCCTGCGCCACTTCTGCACTGCCTCCTCTCCCTGACTCATGACAGGCTCCCTCCTACCACCCTGTTTTTCAAGAGCATCTTCCCTACAAATGGATTCCAAGGGGTTTTCTGAAAGATGTGGATATTCCCATTCGTAACAGCAGGTGTTCTGTCATTAGTTGCACTGGAACATTACTCAAAGTATGTAACCGCTGGAAAGACCTTTTGGGGTTTTTGACCTTTTGAATGACCTTAAAATGGAAGGCATACAGTATGAAGTATAAACAGCAATAACTCCTATGCAGAATGCAAGCTTAACTTACAGCACCTAGGGAAGTAGGGGAGAGAGAAATGAATTTTCTTCTGTGGCATTTCCACACGTACCCATCTCAAGGCTCTTCCAGTGCTTTGCTCTCCACAGTGAGCACTTTTATTTCCCGTTCCCCCAGAGTCCTCTGTTAAGACGCCTTCCCTGCGTGGTCTGCAGCATTCATGGAGGACTGAAATGCTGCACTCACCAGCCAATAAACTGTGACTCAAGTCAACTCATGCTGCTCATTCAAAGCCATAGCTGACCTGTATGAGGTGGTTTACCCCAAAGCACTGTCCCCACAAACCCCAGTTTGCCCAGTCGCTCATACTACATGAAGTCCTCTCCTGCTAACATGTCAGGTGCCCTTGCCTGAGCACCTGCACCAGCAGCCGAGCACCAAGATGCATTCCATATCCTGAGGAGCCCAGCCTCTGCCCCAGACTGTACATGGTCTGTACAGCAGGCAGCCCAAGAAGCAGGATGACCTTCCGGGTGGCTGTGAATTCTGACTAAAAGGCTTAAAAGTCCTGTCCTGGCAATGCCTTCTGAGGGCAGCCCACAGCGCTGAGCCAGCTGCAGAGCACTCTGGAGCTTCATCCACGTGGCTCTCATCACGGCAGCATCAAAGTGAGTAACTTGTGTTCAACTGTAGAAACTCCTTGTTTTAAAACACAGGCCCATATATGGAGCAAGTTTTCAATTCCCAAATGCTCTCCACGATTTATTTTCATCAAGCTTAATTTCTTAAAATAATGACTGTCTATGATTTATTCAAATGCATTTTGAATGCGTTGGCAGTAATTCAGGCACACAGATCATTACATGCTAACCATCTATGGCTTTTAAAGATACTTGGCCATTGTTTCTAGGAGGACTTGATAATAAACTTTTAATTGCCACGTTGCTGAACTATATTGAAGCTCAGAGGTGCTGAGAGATCAAACTTTGTTTTTAGAAGTTCCCACATGCACAGCTACAGTCTCTTTATGGGGAAGCACATATGAGCTGTATATATTTTACGTGAGAGGCTAGTAGCTTTAAATTGTCAGCTCATTTGAATTCATTTTCTCTTTGTGTTTCCAAACCTACCATTTAAAAAGAAAGAAATGTGTATGAACAATCCTCTCCTCCAACCATGATATTTTGGTAACAGCAGTATTGGAAATATGAACAAAACACTTCAAGCTAGGGTGAAAGAACTCACTGAAGGGCGTTTCTGGATATTTATGCCGTAAAATCATAATCTGTGTTTGAACACTTAGAGTGGATTCATGTGCAGTTGGGCAGGATTAAGATACACATTAAGGAAAGCACATCAACATGCAAGATGGGCTCTGGACGTAGATAAGGTCTACCCAAGATTTGGATAGAGAACGTATGTTTCTGCATTGCTGTTCTCTGGTTGAATGGTCTTACCTCATTTAATTCTCTCAAGCAAATCACGATATAAATCACTGTTAGATGTGTTCAGTCGCTCAAGAAAGCTGAAAAACTCCTCCCCTATGTGTTATGAGTATTTTTTTTCCCAGTTAGGTGAGATGGAAACCCATCTTTTGCCAGAGGAACTCTCTGGTTTCATTCTGATTGGTATTTTTGTTTTAATTAAATAAAATAAGGGGTTTGGGGTATTCTTCATTGCAAAGGTTTCCTGATTATCAGAGGTTGAGGATTTTGCATGACACAGCATTTATCCTCTAATGGGCTTGCAGTGTTTTCAAGAAACATTTGCTATTTTTACATCAAGTCTTCATACAGATATCATGGCTTTTTTAGGACAAGAATAGTTATGTGCAGAAACAACCCTCATTATTTGAGTCTCACTTTTTTATTAACAGACCCCAAACAACCAAAATTAAATAACCATCACAATGAATGTGCATTTCTGCCTTTTTCCCTGTACAGAATTTGTACAAAGTACACAGGCACAACACATTCATGAGTCAGTTTAATAAATTCTGGTTTTACATTTCAAAGGCTTGAGCTCAGGCTCTGCATGTCTGCATATCTGGAATGGGATGTTAAACTGCTCTCCAAGCCCCATTAAAGTAACCTCCATCAGATTTCACAAAGAACCAATAAGCAGCAAGTCATTTGGGTTTTAGTTCTGTCTCTTCAGAGTGGAGGGAAGATGGGCTTTTACTGCAAGTCCCATCAGTGCTTAGACTTGATCTTAAAGGTCTTTTCCAACCTCGCTGATTCTATGACTCTGTGACTCTATGATCAGGACTTCTTCTTATATAAAACATAACACAGGAGAATAAAAACAACCATCTCCAATATAAATGCTTTCAAAAGCCATTTAATTTAAAACCAAGGAGAATCCCAGACCATCATGATTCCAGGTTTCAGTCTTCTGTTCATACTGGCTTATATATATATATATGTATACACATATATATATATAGGCTCTTCAAGAACAGTGAACCATCATGCCTAAGCCTCTCACAACCCATTCTTTGCAGTTATACCACACTGTGGTGAAGCTCTGCAGTCTTTTTTCCCCATATTATACTGGAGAAAGGACGGATTTTGACTATGTGGGCAGTGAAATACAGTCCAGAGGCAACGCACTAAGCAATCTTTTTTGGTTCTTCATAAAGTTAAAAATGCCTGTAATAAAAATGATATAAATAACATTCAGCGTCCCATACTGTTCAAGAAAAGGAAAATTATAGCTGTAATGTTCCACTGACAGATGATGAATACAATTTTCCCCCTCTGAGTTTGCACACAGTAATAAAATATTGATCTTTATGAGAAGTTAGATTTGTACAGAGAACAGTTCAGGAAGGTTTCCCGGCTCACAGCAATGATGACAGAGCATATAACACTCAAGATTAAGTGTCAGTTCACTGAATTAATGCCCTAATGTAGCCAAGGAAAGGGTTTTGCAAAGAGCCATAATAGTTTCTTCTCCCTGTTTATGAGTTTCCAAGTCGTCATCATTTAATTTATCATCTGTACTACTGCAGATCAATTTGACATGGGTTATTAACATAGCTGGCTCCTGTGCTCCAAGCCACATGTCCCCAATGTACACAGAAGTCAGGAACACACAAACAGCTGTGGAAGAAAAATTAAGAGAAAAATCAGCACAGGCATTCTTCTATTTCCAAGTGCAATACAAACCCAAACCATTTTACCTCCAGACCTATTGTTTTAAAACAGTTTCCTAACTCTTTTCCCTAGGTGTAAAATCTGTGGGGTGTTTGCCCATGCAAACCCAACGATTCTTCCTCACACTAAGGGAAGAAAATGGGTATTTTTTTTTTAGCACAACCTTCTGACCTCTTTAAATAAAACAGTTTGAATACTGACCTGTGGCTTTTGCTGTCAAATGGTAATATTGAACAGCATACGGATTAGAGCCCATGCCCACATGGACTCATTTGTTGCAGACTTTTTTCCCCCTGCAATTACATTTTTTATACCTCTGAACTCCATTTTAGTCCTAGAAAAGAGTTTCTTTGAAGGAGTGTGACTGTAGAAGCCCCTACAGCGTGACCCTATTCTGTGCTATCAATCCCTGCGCCCATCCCATCAAAGGTGTAGTTTTTTCCTTTGTGAAGCTATGAGCACCAATGGACATGGGCAAACTTCAAACTGTTCTGATGAATTAAAAAAAGACATGGAACTCCTTACTTGTGGCTGCCCCATCCCTGGCAGTGTTGAAGGCCAGGCTGGACGGGGCTTTGAGCGACCTGGTCTAGTGGAAGGCGTCCCTGCCCGTAGCAGGAGGATGGAACTAGATGAGTTTTAAGGTCCCTTCCAGCCCAATCCCTTATATAATTCTGTGATTACTGCCTTGTTACATGAGTGAAAAGACAAGTTACCTTTCTTGTTCACGTCCTCTTCCGTCTCTGCTGACAAGCACAACATTTTCACGAGTTCATGAAAGCTGTTGTTGGTCAGGCCCTGAGCATCCATTAGGTGAAGCATGATTGAACTGAACAAACACAACTCTTTAAAGTGTCCAGCTGTCCCACTGCTGGCCTCACAGACCTGGGTGTAAAACTTGAAGATGTTGTTTCTCAGCATCTCATCCTTGAGCATCTCCTGCACTGCCACCGGATGTGGCAAGATGCAATTCTGTAGCCAACGCAGAATTAATGACACGTTTTGCATATTGAGGCTGTGCTCAACCATGGACTTCACCAGCCATTTAGTTACTACATAAGTGGAGGCACAGGTAAGATCGACTGCTTCATCTGCAAGCTCAGCAGATTTGGGAGGCTCCCCTTGATGTTTGATAGGTGGCACTGGGAAAACAGGCTCCCAATGGGCAAGTATGGAATTCAGATGATCTCTGCATTTCTCCAGCTCAGAGGTTTGCAGGTCTGCAGCAGTGTCCTCTTCTGCTTCTATCTCATTCTTTTTCCGAATGTGATGATATGCACGAGATGAGGCTTGAGATTTGTTCTTTTCTTTAATATTCTCTGTAAGAAGAAAACCACCACCAAACCAAACATCAGATACTCCACAGGATTTTCTTGGTACAAAATCATGCAAGACAGACAGTATTACCTGTTGATTCAGTTGCTAAAAGGATAAGCACTAGCCTCATTTAGCAGCCTAATTGAGCCTGTGCAATTCAGAGCAAATGAATGGGCTACAGGCAGCTCCCAGTGACTCACAGGCTGAAACAGTTGTCTGCACTGGATTGCCTAACTTTGAGGTGAGCGATAATGCCACCCAGGCCCTGGCCCACAGCCCAGCAAAACCAAGGCAGTATCTCAGAGGTCCACAAGATACTGTTTTGCCAGAAAGGCTACATGATCTTAAAGGTCTTTTCCAACCTAATTGATTCTATGATTCACAATACTTCATGGGAAATGCTCAAGCTGCTATTCTGTGGGCTAGCAAAGGCATAGCACGTGCCTGCCTGTGGAAGGTATCAACACAGCCACACTGCTGCTGTGGAGTGGCACAGGCTAAAGCAGCAAAGCCTGCCCTCCTCCAGCACAGCCGTGTCCTGGATGAGTGTCTGTCTGGAGATGTGCTGTCAGCCAAGGCACTTTAAGGAAAGAGACAGGCAGCCAAACTCTGTGATATGGGGATGTCCTCTGTTAGATGCTGCCCATGCCATGGGGAGCAGTGAAGCTTCCAAACAGTAACAGCTCTTTGCCACCGCCGTACCTCACAGAGTGCTTTATGGCTACCTGCTTTCTACAGTCAGTGAGAAAATAGTCAGAAATACTAACTACATGTGTGTTGGCATTATTCTGGGGGCTGTGGAGGATGGGGACAACTCTTGAATTGTTACCTCGGAAACAAGATTTCAGATAAGGGTCCACTTTTTGTAAGTGCTTTATAAGCTCCTGAGGCTTGGAGCAACAGATTTAAAATAAATAAATAAATAAATCAGTGAGCTACAGATGTCACTGTCATAATTCTCTGAAAAATCCTCAGAAAGACACTGAAGTTTAGTTTAGAAAAAATAAAACTTTGGTAGCATCCCTTAAATACTGTGACACCTTAATACATACAATATATTATACATGATACAGTGACACCTTAATACATACAATACTGTTCAACTGATACAGAACAGTAAAAGAAAGATGGAGAAGCTTTCGTGTACACCAAGAGCAGTTGTTGTATTTGCAGGAAACTAGCATTGCTTACGCTGTTCACTGCAAAGTTCCTTGTACATTTTATTCACAGACATAACAAGAGAAGTCATACAAGTCCAAATGTGGATTTGCTTTCTTCCAACTCTGATGGTAGTAAAAAAACTTAATATAATGCTTGCTTTACTTACAGTTTTTACCCATATTTCACTTTCAGGTCCCTCATCCATGCTGAGAATAATTCAAATCTTTGAGCACAAAGCCTCCAGGTACTGGAGGGTTTTTAAGACTTCATTTAAGAATACAGATTTTCAAAGCCTGACACTAGATTTGCAATTAACCTTTGTTTTAAAACTCCTTCCTTTTTTAAAACTGTGTTTCTCCAAAGATTCCAAAATTGAGTTCAAGTTAGAATTCACTACAGCAAAGACCTGAAAAACTGACTTTCCGTTTCCGTTCTTCCTCCCCCGACCTGTATCAGACTGTCCAAGAAAAGAAATTAACTCAACTTCCTACAGTTTCCATCACTTGCCTGGTTCACTCATAACAGCCTCAACAATCTTAATTTCCTGAAATATTTTAGTACTCACTAAGCAACTCTTTGATTTGGTATTTCTGAGCAAGGGTCTGCACATCCTCTTGCAGTTGCAGGTCTTTTTTGATGACGCTCCACTTATGCAGCAGTAGCAGGATCTCTTTGTTTGAGAGAACGCTGTCATTCACAGTGAACCGGCTCATTTCTTTGAAGGCCTCAACAACTATAGCACGATATTCCAGCACAGAATTGAGTGTACTGAAAAACTGAGTCAGTTTGGCTACATCCAAGTTAGTCCTATGGAAAGAAAACGAAAGTGCCATGTATTTTTCTGCATGCTAATCCATAAAACGAAACAAAACACAATGTACACAAAATCCACAAAACAAAATTCAGGGGTTTTCTCCTTACAGTTTCTTCCTACAGTTTTCTCCTGCAGTTCTCTGCACATATACCTTTGTTTCTCAGGATGCCAGCAGTAATTAGTTTCATTCCCACTGAATCCCTAGTGCTTTGCTCCATTGGCGTTTGGTAGAACAAACCATAAAACACAGTCTTTGCCCTCCTGCCTGTAAATAACAAAGGCAGAAGGCACACAAGGAAGAGGCGGACATCTGGTGCTTTCCCTGCTCTTCTTTATTTCACATTGGAGAAATAAAAATAAAGATAGTTTCTCCAGGCTGTGGCAATACTTTGCATGAAGAGCTGCAGGTGCTGTTATGAACCCAGACAGAACTGGTTACTCATCTACTTTCTGCTATTCATGCTGCAACTGCTGTGCTTAGACAGGTTACGTGCTCTAGATCTGGAGAGAAGAGATTGACTCTTTCTCAACACTCTGGTCTAGAACTTTACACAGTGTCTCCTTCTACAATTTGCACGTGTGGTACAGACACAGAAGTCTGAAACTTCAGAGTATGAAGATCCTTGTAGCAAACAGCATTCCTAACTGTGGGGTCTAATCCAGCAGGAAAAATGTGAAACACAGCAGCTTAAAAAATGGCCAGTACCTAAGGATGTAGAACTTGACAGTAACTGCATCAGCTGCTATTCCCCACATATTTAAACAGTTAAACCTTCCTGTCAAAATTCACTCAAGATTCAAACTGATGGGAATAAAAAGCATTACACTACCAGTGACCAAGAAATTCCTCTGGCCTTAGTAAATTTCACACTGGGTAGAGAATGAGATGCAAATTGTTCAATAATAAAAAACCAAAACAAATAAATAATAAAGAACCCCAACAAAACAAAAAACCCCAAACGCCCTCAAACCCAAAAGATCTTACCGAATGTGCTTGATTAATGTGATCAAAACATACAGAAATTCATTTACAAGCTGAATGGGAAGAAACTTCCTGTTCTCCTGGGATTGATTCTTGATTTCTCTTTTGCCTCCTAAATTTGTTAGCCATAGAGTGTGGAGTAAGGAAATAATTTTATTTAATATCTTGTTTTCCAGAAACCTGAAAAACAAAAAAAAGGAAGCAATCATCCATTTGCAAGGCTAATCCTAACCAGGAACCGATCCAGGACCTAGAGGGGATCATATTCCAGTGCACTTGTGAAGCCATGAATGGCAATAGGTGCCTGTTAGCTAGGAGCCCGTCAGGGCATGAGAACATGGCACCCCTTTGAAGCCCCAGCCACATGGAGGCCCTGGTTATTGTCCTCTTCTTGCCCTGCTGCAGCTGGGGAAACACAGCAGTATCACGGCCCAGGCATGAGAATGGTGATTTCTGACTTCTATCTTTCTCTGCCAAGTATTCCATTACATTGCAACCACTGACGTTATTTCTCTAGAGCAGTTACTGTTCAAGACAGCATGGTTCCTTATGTTCCTAAGACTTTAAGTAATAACAGTATTGCTTACAGCACAGTATCAGAGTACCAAAGTAAATATGGTTTCTAAGGGGGGAGGGAGAAATCTCACTTCATATGGAAGACACAATACTACTTCTCAAAAGTACAATCACAAAATGAGTATTGGGTGCCAGAAGCCAAATCCAGGCTTTTTCACTTCCAAATGTATCAAACTGTACTAAAGAGAGGTAGGTAGGTGTACAACAGGGGAGAAACACTGGGAACCTGTCCAGGCAAATCACACTGCAGATGATCCTGAAACCTTGCTTGAACCTGCCAGGGCTCAATGTACGCAAAAGAGATTTTGTGTGTGCACACACGTACGTGTCTGTGCCCACAAGTCTGCATATATGTGAGAGAGAGGCAAGGAGAAGAGGAAGGAATGAGAGGAGAAATGTTATAGACAGCTCAAATTCATGAATGCTAGTTACTGTGTAAGAGGTCCTATGAAAGGATGTGAATTGTGGGTATCTGAAATTAAAGAGTCACATATGCTAAAACAAGGTGCCATTTTGTTTTCTAGGTTTTTCAAGGAAGCACTATCAAAGCCATAAAGTCCCCTACTACAATGTGAAAGCATCTTGATTTTGTTTTTGGAAATACAGGGGAACACTTCAGAGTTCGGCAAGTTCTGCCAGTATGCTCCTAGGTGCCACGTATGTCACCCTTGTTTTCATATTCAGCTGCATTATTATTCTTATTGGATAGTAAAATTATGCCCATTTCACTACTATTTCCCTAATTACCTTTTTTCTAAGATGTGCACTATCCAGGTTAGGAGGCTGTGATCTTGTATGAGCTCATAAGCAGCTCTTGTGACATAGGCAGCATTTTGTACTATCTCCAGAATACGACTCTGAAACAGAAAACATGATTTGTTCTTTTACAGAATTAAGAATATAGTCAACATATAACTATTATCAATCTTTCACAAGGTTATAATCAGCAATCTTTCCGGTACCTGATCAACTTAAAATGTATGACCAAACATCACATGTTCTTAGCAACCCCAGGGAAGAAAACATATTCTCTGTTCAATGCTGCATGCACACAGATGCTACTCTCAAAAAAGAGGTCTTCAGGTAGCAAGACAATTTTCTTTTTTTATTCAAGATTTTGATACCTAGATAATGTCACCAGACTACTCTTCTTGGAGTGGATGCTTATGCAAATGAGAGCTCCTGGCATGTGAGTTTTCTCACATGCTAAAGCACTG
>JBCJKH010025476.1:0-12637 GCA_039877255.1 Loriculus beryllinus | reverse complement strand
AAAAGCTGTGCTGTGCTCACTCTGAGCAATGGGGAAGAAGCTCATGTGTGCAAGGGGAAACATCTCTCAGGTTTGGGTCACAGGCTTCTGGTTTAAATCAGGAGGGATTCTGAGGGTGGCATAAGACCTGCAGGATTTTGTAGAGGATCATACTTAATGCTTACAAGCAACCTATATCTCCTAATCAGATCTACTACATGAGACCTGTATCCACTGGAGTATATGCCCTGTTATACACCTATGTAAAAATTATTGTAACCTTTCTGCAAAGCAGGTTTCTTTCCAGGTATCCTAACCTCTACAGAAATTGTATAACTCAGGATACTGGGATGCAATTATCCAAACCTCTACTGATACAGACTTCCAAAAGAAGTCTGTTTCACATTCCTTGAGATTTTTTTTCAGTTCCTGGTGACAACAAACTTTCTTGTAAAGTCTATGTGGGTCAGGTTTTCAATCTCTTTTTATGAACAAAATTCACTTGGGAATGTTGTGATGTGGTGAATGTGAGCTTAAGTATCTGTCAATAAAAGCCGATTCATTCTTCAGTATCAATATGGATTCAGTTTTCCCTGTAAGTCATACCAAAAGCTGAATCATGCTGAATCTTCAAGCTATATGTACAGAGAAATAACAAGTTTGCAGAAATATAGCAGTTAAAGTGCTTAAATCTTCAGAGTTTGTGAAGTCAAAGAGGCAAAGCTAGAGCTTAAGCCAATCAATGCAAAAGATAAGCATAGAAAACATGCACAGATAAATGTGAAAAAGAAATGGAGGTACCCAGCTTACCAGCTTTGAAAACCAAAATGTATTATGTGATGGATTTCAATTGCTTCCGTGGTCACATGCCTTTGTTTAAGCAGATGCCTGCAGGGTCAGGAATGTAGACAATAAATAGATCAGAAAGGGTGAACTTCTACCATAACAGCCTGAAGGGCTTGCTGGTTGGTCAGCACCAATTCTGAGTAAGCAAAATGCTGCAGACAATATGTTTTGCTGTCTTGATCACCAGAATGGTTGTGGCACCAGCAGCTTTCCCGGCTCTGCAGTGTTTGCTGCACACCGATTTCCTAACTTGGCTCCTGAAGCAAACTCATACCTGTGGCTTGGCCAGCAGAAGAGGACCGTGAGGGAGATAGCCAGTATCTAGAGAAATCATCTCTGCTTGATGTTCTTTGCATGTTGACATAAAAAGTTTAAACAAGGTAAGGACAATAATAAGGATAACAGGACAGCTCCCTCTATGTGCACTTGGAGACTATCCTAGAGAAATGCAAAGTGAACGTCAACGTGCAGGCAGATAAATAGCAGCTGCAAACTCTGCAGACACCACCACAGATGGAGGTTAGCAACCCACGGGTGTCTCTTTCAGCTCTGCAAGAAGAAGAAAGGGAAAAAAAAAATCCCCAAACATGTAAATTGGAGGAATCACAGCGAAAAAGGAGAAAATAAACACCAAGAATGGAAAGATAATTATAAAAGTATGTTGCACACATTCACAGCAGTGAAGCTTTCTCCTCTGTTAAAGAACACAAAGTAAATGTTCACTTCAGAAAACCACATGGGAAATGCCAACAAAGGCTGGTATAACACCGTGTCCTTCTTTTATTTGCAGTAGCATAAAGACCTTTTTATCAGACGTTCTAATCTTGCTTAGCATTTAATAGGACAGTGTGCTGGGATATCCACTCTGCTATTTACTATTTAATTAATTTGACAGAAGTCCAAAAATACTGAAGGCAAAACAGTGTATCAATATTTACTGTACTGATTCACTGGAATTAAAATACTGTAAAAACATAACTGTGCACAGACACCGTTTGTCTTGGCCAATAAAATATTTTGAAGGTTCATGTTCGAAACACAGGTTTGGAGTAAAATTGTCACTGAAAGGTATTGATCAAGCTGTTACATTCCTAGCTTTGTCTGATAGCACAAAATATTCTGAACAACTTCATTAAGGATGATCGCAACAAGGTTAGAAAAACAAAGGCTGACATTGATAACTAAATAAATATTGCCTTTAACACACTGGAATCTGGAATTCCTATTGGCCAAAGCTGGACATTTCACTAGAAGTATGAAGGGAAAGGTGCAGATACAACACTGATACTTAATATGGCAGGATCTTATCAAAATGTTTCTGTGCAATGCCTTCTCTTCTCTATACGTGTATAAAATATTAGACCTGGTGAGTGAAAGACCACATCAGGACCTTGAAAAAGGCAAGTGATGCATCCAAATGATAAGGGGTTTGAACTGGACAATGCAGAGAATGTGAAAAAACTGTTTTGAGAATCTGAACACTGAATGCTCTTGCTTAACAAGCCACTGAAAAACTCCTCCTTTAAATCCAGGTTTTCATCAAGAGCACTTCAGTCTGGGTTTTATTCTCAAGCAAGTATTACTCATTAACTGCATAACAGGAACTTTGTATTGGCAGCCTTTCCCAAAATTGAAGTGCCTGAGTATGAAGACGACAACAAATCAAATGCAGTCCAATAATACAGTAGAGCATAGCTCCATTAAAAGCGTGGGGGAGGGACAATGTGTTTTAAGGAAACTGTGAAATCCATGGAAAAAGAGGCTGGGTAGAAGCGACCCTTACTGAAAATATTCTTAGAAGAATCCAGCAAGAAAATCTTAGCTAAAGTTTTTATGTACATAAATGACCATGAACCTTCTCTAGAATTGTGTCACATTCCTAAAGGTGATTACTCCATCTGCAGCCCACAGCATTGCTCCCTCTCTTCTTTTTCCATGTTCTGACTAGTCTAAAGTGACATGCACAGTCCCAGTGCTTGAGCAGAGGAGCCTCCAGCATAAGTGGGAAGGTGTCCCTAACCACAGCTCATGGGGGCTTATGAGAAAAATTAGTTTAACTCAGGATGGAGGGGGGTTGCTGGTGAGTGCTAGAAGGAAAGTCCACAAGCTTGGAAAGAAAATGTGTGAAGAAATGAGTTGACCAGCACACAGAGTATATAATTATTAATCCACCTTTCTTAGGCAGGCAGGTTGCAGGACTACATCTCAGATATGTGTTTGTGTTTTCTTGGGGGGGGGGAGGGTGAAAGATAAGAAAGAGATATGGTATCTCTAAAAAAAAATGACACCAAGGTTTCTGATTGCCCACAACAAGAGTGAGCCATTAGACATAGGTTCACACATATGTGATGGCCTGATTTTGACTGTCAGTTTCTGCCTTTGTGGTAAGGGCACATCAATGTTTTGCTTGGTTCATGTCTGTAAATGTGGGCAGTTAGGCAGGATCTAAATCAGGTCCAGGGAGCTACAGTTCCCCACTGCCCTGGCTGGAAACCAGGATCTCCAGACAGGCAGCTGCAGAGAGCAGGGGAGAGCGCTTGTTTAGCACATTCCTGAAGGGCACTGACTATCTACAGCCATTTTCAAGTGGTTCTCCTCAAGTCGACCCAGGAATGTGCTGATGGGCCATACAGGTATGGCCAACCTCGCTGAGAGGATGCAGAACCCTCATGACACTGCAGGGAATGTAATGTGACCTTAGAGTCCTTTGAAAAGCTGCAGGGAGAAGCGTCTACAATCGAAGCATTATGCTGCCCTGCAAACAATTTGTTACTAGCTCCTAAATTAAGCACATTTAATTGTTTGGACCCCTTTTACTTTGTGTTACAAATAAATCTTGTGCAATCATATGAAATAAAAGGAGGTGACAGAAGAAGAGAGGGATGCTGGCATGCTGTTGAGAAGCCAGCATTCACACCAGCTGGGGAGGTTGTGCTTTCTGTCTTCCAGAGCCCCTGGCCTGAGCAAAAGCAAGCAGCATTTCACTCTTTTGCCGGATCATTGAGTCTGAGGGAGGAAATAGGTTGGTTGAGAAACTGTTTTTCACAGAAGAGCCAACATCCTCCAAGATGGAGCACTTAGAAAAACTTTGCATGAATTAGCAAGCAAATGTGAGGCTGGAACAAGTAAAGAGGGACAAAACTTGTCAGTTTGTCATTCATGCAATAATCCTGTCAAATGTGAAATTTCCTGAATTGGTGAATTTTGGCTTTGTTTTCAGAAGGAAGGAAGGAAGAGGGATATTTCATATTGTTTGCGCTGCATTTATATTTTTACAAAGTGGAGAAGCAATGCTATTATTTATGATCATTTTTCATCTTTAGAATGTCACATGGCAGTTTCAGGATCCTGTGTGAGTGCCACATTGATGTGCAGCATCTGAACATCCAAATTGTCTATTTGCTTCCCTAATGGGGAGAGTACATACGTGGAATTGCTTGTTTCATATTCAGAACAACCACCAATGCCAGTTTCAATTCTTCACAAATATAAAACCTGGCTTGAATACAAATCAAATCATAACCCTATCTTTTGTGAAACAGTCCACATTTTTTGCCATCAATCTCCAACCTGTTCCAGTCCTGGGTCTCTTACAAAAAACTCCATTCCAAAAAGTCGATTAGAGACTCAAAATCTAGTGTTACAAAAGGATAAAGAATTGCCCAAATTACCAAAAAAAAAAACCCTCTAAAAATCCTTGCCCAACTTCTGATTCCTCAAGAATGGAAAACTAAATGCACCACAGATACATATACATATGTCACTACAAGAAATACTGAAAAATTCATGACAGGTTGGTCTAAGTTCCAGTCATAACCCTTATATGATGCCAGTCATCTTATAGCTCTTATATGATGCCAATCTATGAGGAAAATACTTAGGACCATAAGTTACTGCATTTATGGTGGTGGAATGGGGACCCAAATCAAGAACTGGAGCTCTACAAAGTATAAGTAATGGCACCTTGTTTGCCACCCAACAAAGCATCTTTGTCTGAGGGTTAGTGATCTCACTGGCAGGGCTCAGAAATGAGTCAAAGTTTTCAGATGCAAAACTGACACAGAAAAGCACATAGTTTCTGATCTGTGAAGTCAGATGGAGGAGTTGTTATCTGAAATAGTGCATAGCGTCTGAGTAATCTGCCAGACTTAACACATCCTGTCTCAGGAGTCCAGGTGGGAAACTTTACTATAAGAAACAAAATGAAATGCAAAAATACCTGCTAATAGTTCAACTAGCGTGTCATCAACACTCTACAAATAAAGCTGTTAAACTACATTTATCTCCACCACTGTAACTGCTAGGCAAACTGGAAAAAGTCTGTAAGGATAGGTTTAGGGAAATAGAACTTCCATCACCTGTCCTAATTAGGGCTAGGACAAAAGATGGAATGATATTTCTTCATTAAACAAAGCAGGGAGCTAGAGAGGGTCATTGGCTGTAAAATATGGAAGAAATCCTGACTCTCTGCTGGGTGCAATACGCATACATGAAGACCATCTTAATGCTGAAGGAGCAGCTGACATACAGGCACTGATCCGGAATAGATAGGCAAGCAATTCAGGGAGAAAAACACATCCCATATCCCTGAGAGGATGTCATTCCAAGATCAGTAGGATCCAAGTTCTCTCCTCTTCAGACACTCTAAAGCTTTTCTGGCAGATTATCCCTCCTGTTGGTTGTGCCAGGTTCAACCACTTATCACAAGCTGGAGGGGGATGTTTCCCCACATTTATATTTGGCATGAGAATTTTCATCTCGAAATGATGGAGCTGTTACAGAGGTAGTGCTTCTGAGAGCAGCATCCTCCAGATGGCCTCATAAAAGAAGAAGAGGATGAGCTTATCTCACTGACTTGGAATTGCCAAATCGGCAGATCTAAAGAGCAAGTTTTGAAAAGAAAAGGTCATGTTGCATCATATTAGCACTGCCCTCCCCGGGACAATAGACAGTCTTAATCCAGAATCACTCAAATCAACAAGCGTTTTTCCAACAACTTGAACAGCAGCAAGATCAAACTTTGAGGACATGATCTAAAGCCAGGGAAGATAATAGGAATCTTTCTAATCACTGGGATGGGCTTTACATAAGTCCCTAAATGACTAAGGCATGAATGTATACCTGGAGAGAATAAATCTTGAAAGAAACAAAAGCATGGTGTTGCCAGTAGGTGATTTTACATTAATTTGTTTTTCAGATTTCCTAGGTTTGCAAACAGTGTTGTCTTCTGCAAAGATTTTGGAAGCTATCAACAGAGTCAGGTGAAGTTTTGCCTCTTTGCAAAGGTTTACAGATACCAAAGCCAGCTCAAAACCTGCCATTAGCCAGCAGCAGAACCTGATACTAAACCACACAGGGTTTCCTGGTAAAACTAGTATTAATAGCCTGTCATGCACTAGGCAGGCAGAAGCTGAGCTCCCATCAGTGCTGACCATGGGAAACTGGCACATATCTTCTTTTGGGGCACTTGACAAGGATGGATAATGTACAGTGTGAGCGCTGCCACTCAAACAAACCTGATACCTCTCACTGCTGCATCAGCTCTTGTGAGATGCCAGTGCTGAGCAGCCTCTTGCACTACACAACTGAGTAAATCTTTACTGTTTAGTGACAAGGCTCTGGGAGATTTTGTGAAAATTGAAAAAAAACCCCCACCACATCCAGACAACACCTCCTCCCTCTCTCCTTGCTTTCCTTCCCCACTAAAAAGCATGATCCATGGATTGTGATAAAGGTTCTGCTTCCAGCCAGTTAAAAATTGCCAATTGGAAATCAAGTTCAGGCAATTCCAATGAAAAAATAAGACTTTTCTTTTAACTGATGCTGATTAACCATTGGAATGTCTTATCTTGGGCTCAGTATGGATCAATAGACTGGTAATACACATTCCTCTGGCAACCTGATAATGTCCGAGTTGGGAAGGGTCTAGCATAAAGTTTATTAAAATGAATAAAATCATTTATGATGGACCCAGATTCACAGAAATGCATTTTCAGAAATGGAACTGCTTTTCCAGCCTGAACTGGATTTCAACCTTCAGCTGTTTCACATTTTTGCCACTCTGTGGCAAAATGCTTGATCCATGAAATTTGTCCTAATTTTCTCTTGGGTAAAAATATCCTGAAATCACAGCTCATACCCTTGTGGCTGACATTTCATCTTGTAGTGGGGTATTTCAAACCACAAGGATAACAATTTCACATGTTACTAGATCTATATGTATTTCATTCTAACTGTCTCTGATGAAAGATTTATAACTTGATTTTGTAGGATTTATTCTGGTGAGTGTATTAGGAATATCTTAATAAATAGGGCATTCATTGAAATATTGTATATGAGCTATAAGCTACTTCAAAAATGAAGATGCCTATTGTCAAATGAAAATTATTCTCTACTGTATTTTATACGCAGAAGTTACTTCTTGTACTTGCACAGGAACATCCCTACACTGAGGCAGATGCAACATGACTAATAGGCTCATCATGAGTAATAAGTTCACCCCAGTTACAGCACATCAGTCAAATCAAGTATTGCTTTTCACCAGACATGACACATCATGATGTGTAAGGCTGGGAATTTTGAAAGATAATGTTAGTGATAGACTGCACCCTGATGCAACATCTCAAAATGCAATTTTAATTATCACTGGGGTTACCATGCCGGTTTCTGCTGGGAAGCTTTGGGCCAGGATCTCTGCTGCCTTCTTTGAGTAAGCATCAGGTGTTCATAAGGATATTGACCTGCAATGTCCATGTTATCTTGTTACACAGGGGATGTTTTCAGGTCAGCCAGACAGGTTGGTTTCCAAGATTATTGGGATTAAGGTTTGAGATGGAATCATGCCTTGGGTAAAATGCTTACGAAGATCAAACCTTTGAATAGCTTTTAACTAGGATTAAGAGGTGAATAAAACAGGAAAGAGCAAAAGTAAGCACTCAGGAAGAGGGGAGTAGGGAGCTCTTCATTTGCTGTCCCTGAAAATCAGGACAATGAGCACTGAGAACTGAGGGTATCTATCTGATGTTATGAGAGACATGTCTAACTGAACTTTAAGCAATACTTCAACTACCGCCATAGAAAGGAGGCTTGGAAGAAACTAGTTTTCTCAAAAATCACAAGTCCGGTAACTTCCTGCTTCTTCACACCTCAACCCAAAATCTGTCATACCAGGTAAAGAAATACCACTTTTCCTTAAGCCCTCACAGTAGAAGCAGTAGGAATTATGGTGTTACCCTTGAGTTTCAACACACAGAGCCCTTCAAAGAAGCTGCAGATTGAAGATCTGAAGCTTTGTCGTAAGAGCATCAATGTGTTTTAGACAGCTTCAAGACTCCAAAGTGTTAAAACCTCAGTTCTTTGGCATTTCTAGATACTAAATCCCAAACTGTGGCATTTTGACTGGCACTTGTAGGCGGTCACTGGTTTGCTGCTAATTACAACCTGGAGGTGTCTGTGAAGATCACTCTAACTTGTGGTATTCATGAAATGCGCAGCATGAGAATTATGTAGGCTGATGGGAACATTTTATTCTGACCTTTGCAAATTTCAATGGTGATTTGGTGGTCACACTGATGGTAATTTGGTTTGGGGATCCTTTCTTCATTATTTCTGCTGCTTGATGCCTTAAAGCCAACTGGTGTAGAAGTTAATGGCAAAAAGCTCTCCTAAACTGCAGTTAAGCATGACATAATAGGGACATCAATTAACTTAGGGCAAGGGTTTATGGTTAACAATGAAAATCAGTAGCACTCAGTGGTGCATAACAGCAGAAGAAAGACAGTATTCCAGACCATTCTATCACTACAAGGTCATAATCTCACAGCAATTTCTTAAGTATCCAGACTGAGAAAATATAGATTTTCAGTAGGGGGCTTATTTTGGGTGTTGCTGCATTCATAGTATTAGAAAAAGCCATTAATATAACTCTCTACAGATGTGGCTGCCTTCTCAACTTTTATTAAAGCAGCAGAAGAGATGTTACATACCATATACTATGACTATGTTAGCTGATATTACTATGTAGTCTTGAGATAAATCTGTACTCTATTCTGATAGTTACCAAGAGGACTAGAAAAATTATCTACTGATTTGTGTATTTATAAACCATCTCACGATCTTAGAAAGGAGGTCAGTGAGAAATCTTGATAGGAAGAAGAGATTTATGGATATCTGTGTTTCACCCTGGATAAGAATTTGCAAGATGATGAGGTAACAGAAAAGGCAATTCTGCTGAGAGCTGTTTTCTTTCAGCAGAGACCTCGAAGTCATGAGGCAGAGAAAAACCAGGCTGTTTGTGTGTACCTCTGATCTGGCCTCACCTGGCAAAAAGGCCAACCCACCACTGATAGAGGCTGGTAGACCTTCAGAGTCCATCCCAGTCTGTATTCTGGGTAACAAACAATGTGAAAGATAGTGACAAACTGGAGGGTGTTCAACAAAGAGCAGGAAGACTATTACAGGGTGAGGGGAACTGAATTATAGGGAGAGATTAATACAACTGAAATATTGCTCTAGGCCTGGTTTGTGCTTACAGCAAAGCTTTACACATGTAAAGTTGCACTGGTTTATATTAGTGAAGGTTTTAGCTTTTAATGTTCTTATTTGCTTTGCGGAGTACATTTTGGTCCTTGGATTGTTATAAGGAAGTCAAAGGGAATGTTTTGCCCCTTATCAGAATGAAATCTTAACAGATTATCAGCAGGAGGAAGTCAGCTTTGTTTTCAAAGTACAAAATGCTGCAGCCAGTAGCAGAGATTTTTGCAGAAATGAAGAGCAAAAAAATCATGCAGTGTCACTGAAGATCTCAAACACTGGTATTCAATTACGTCCCAAAATTAAGGAACGTTTTGTTGTCTACCAAAAGTTTCATTGACCTGAGAGTTGGTCATACTAAAGGCTGAGCAAGATGTCTTGCTTGGACCTAATTTGTGTAACACAGGTGTCAACTCAGCATCAGATACACAGCTAAACACATAGATAATGGCAAAAGCAAGAAAAGTCACAGCAGAATAGAACAAAATACCAAAGTGAGAGGGAAAATGAGGTCTGTAGCACTCACACATACAGATATTCATAGTTACCCCTACCAAACCTTAGCAGATTGTTTGTTATAAAGCTAACAGGTCAATAGACTGTATAACAACAGCTCATCTCTATAGCCTCTGTAGTCTGCTGCTGGAGTTCTGATCAAATACTGCTCACACTCAGTGCCTAATAACCATTTCAGAGCTCGTTTCTAAAACTGCACAGAACATTTTATAAATGGAAGTGTACCAGCACATGCCATTGCAGAAAGGGTCTCAGTTGCTCTGAGAAAAAGGTCCACCACGAAGGAAACAAGTGTAGCTCAACATCTAAATAGCCCAGACAAGCAGTAACAGCCAGAAAAATGCATAAAATTCCACTTGCAGCAGCTGCCAAAAAAATAAAATAAATAAAAGCAGACTTACTTCACCCATTAAATCCATCAACCCCTAGGAGATCCATTAACAAACCTCCTCTCAACACCCCAAGGGTCCCACTCCCCAGGATGTTATGTGGCCAGAATTGCCCTACCCAGTGAATGGTAACGTGCAGAGATGTCTCCCCTTGCTCATTCTGCAGGAACTGAGTCTCTCCACAGTGATTTTCCCCACACACCTCCCTGTACTCCGGCCAAACGTACTGCACACTGTGTCTTTTCTGCACACTTCATCAGAGTGGGGGGGATGGCCACGGCTGTGCCACTCCTCCCTCTGTGCTCACATCCAGACCTCGTGAGCTGGGAGTTTGAGCACAAGGTGTCAGACCTGGCGGGGAGTAGTGCTGGCAGCCTGCTCTGCTCCGCTTGGCTCACAGGAGAGAAAAGCTCCATCAGCTTGTAGCCCTTTTACAGGAATCCTACGGGCTTCAGCCCCTTGGGAGACATGAACATTAGAAGTACCTGCGAAATGAGTCCCCTGCTGCCTGGTGGGACTGGTGTAGGACTTGCTGTGAACATAATTTTCCACAACTTTGGCACATTTTGGGGTAGCATAATCTGTAATGAGCTGATGCTGATACACAAGGTCCCCATCCTTTGCTACTCCAAAGGACAGTGTCATGCGTGACCACTTGAGCCCAATGTAATACCACTGCCTGCTGAACTTCCTCAAGCCTAAGCCATGCAGTAGTCTCCAGTTAATGGAGAATATATTCTCTTTATGCCCATGATCTTCTCTTGTCATCCAAAAAGGCACTGCAGAACATGGGCAAAATGGTTATGAGCCTGCTTCTTAATGCTTTTCATTATCTTCTAAATAAGAATGGTTGATTCCTGGTTACTATCGTATTTTCACTAGGTATCTAGAGATATATACATAAATCAAAGCAATATTTCCCATGGTACAGGCAAATCAAACCAGCAATTATTCTCTCATTTCATTTTTAACCACTGAACTCGTGTTTTATCTCCAGATAATGACGAATATGGTTCTGACACCAGAGGTCCACACGCTCCTGCTATACTCGTTTAGCACAGAGCACAAATAAGTTACTTGTTAATATATGAACTGTCATGTAAGAAGCCACAATTATGCATGATTCACCCCTACAAGCTATGTAAATCTGTGGTGTGTATATATGATAACAAATGAGTGTTACTTGATGGGAAAACACAGGTGCCAAGAACTAGGACTCTCTGTACTGCGGATGTCAGATACGGCATCAGTGTTAACACCCCCACTAACCCTTACCTGCAGGTAGACGCATTTCCAAAGGCTTATCAAGCATCCTCTATCACTCCAGTCTGTCAAAGCACTGGCAGCAAGCCAGACCAGATCCTAACCATGCACCATTGTTTAGTGGGAAGGTACAAGAGAGCAGAGAAAGCACATGCCTCCTTCCATCGACAAAAAATATGCCACAGCATCCATGCTTTCAGTTTCATATGGTCAAAATTTGGACCTATGCCTGTTCCTGCCATACCAGTTATTAAACAGTGGTGAAAAACCATAAGGAAGTTGCACCACTTACTCCTGGAGCAGCAGGCTCATGTTTTCTCACTGGAGACAACTATCAGCAGGGAAGGCTGGAAATAGAACATATAACAAGACATCTCAACCAACATAGTGCCTGGAGGAGTCATTTGTAAAGCATTGGGTTGCTATTTCACCCATAGATGGCATCTGCAATGATGTCAGATAAAGGTACATGTTGGGGAATGATTACTTTTTCTTAACAGCTCTGTCCTCCTCTAAGCAAATATCAGGCCATCAACTAGCTCTGTCCATAATCCTGAAAAACTTCATTTTGGTGCATGTAAGTGTGTCTGCACACACTGTGTGACACAAGCAAAGCAGGCTTCATCACCTGCTGACCTTCATGAAGGCATATCCTTACAAACAGAAAGCAGAAGCACCAGCACAGAAAGGTTTTCAGTCACACACCCTCACCTCCCATTTCAGCTCCCATCCTGACACACAATTTAGTCTGATTTGTGTAAAACTAGGTAATTCATAAAATCTTCCAGCATACAAATAGGTCATTATACCTGTTAGCATTTTCTTCTCCTCTTCTTCATCTTCAGCAGAAATTATTGTAGGACTAACCTTGGTCATAGAATCATAGAACAGGTAGGGTTGGAAAGGACCTTAAGATCATCCAGTTCCATCCCCCCTGCTGTAAGCAGGGACACCTCACACTAAACAACGTCACCCAAGGCTTCATCCAACCTGGCCTTGAACACTGCCAGGGATGGAGCATTCACAACCTCCCTAAGCAACCCATTCCAGTGCCTCACCACCCTCACAGTAAAGAATTTCTTCCTTATATCCAATCTAAACCTCCCCTGTTT
>JBCJKH010025471.1:8552-35326 GCA_039877255.1 Loriculus beryllinus | reverse complement strand
TCTCCACGCAGCCTTCTCTTCTCCAGGCTGAACAGCCCCAACTTTCTCAGCCTGTCCTCGTATGGGAGATGCTTCAGCCCCTGATCATCCTCGTGGCCTCCTCTGGACTTGTTCCAACAGTTTCATGTCCTTTTTATGTTAAGGACACCAGAATTGCACACAATAAGTGTGGAGCAAGTTTTACTACCTGGTGATTTAGATCTATTGCCTGTTTCCTATAAATGAAACTTGGAGAATGAGTAAATTCACATTTTGCTATTTATCTTAAATTTGAATTGTAACCTAGAAATCGTATGCCACACATCCAGAAAAAAATAATGTAGAATGACTGGAAATTGCTTGTCATGTAAGCTATACTAATAAATGCTGCTTTCAGTGTTGGTTGATGCTTTACTAGTTTCAACACCCGGTGACCCACGTTGAGTTTCCTACTCTTCCCTTTCTCTACAGTTGCTATAGACGAGTCGTGGGACACTCAGTCAGTTTCCCCCTGGTGGCAGCAAATGCGTACAGCTTGTGTTCAGTCAGAAAGTAATGCAGCTGCTTTGTTATCAGCTCACGTTGGGCATTCTGTCACTGCACAGATCATTGACAGTGTGACGGAGAAAAAGGTAAGTCATCTCAGATTTCCCCCTTCCGTTTTATTTACTGTATTAGTCCCTTGCAATCTGCTGTCTTTGTAACAGAATAACGTCCTCAGCATTCATTTGGCAGCATTCTCACATGTGCACAAGCATCCTGCAAGCCTGAAAATTTGTATTTGAGTTTGAAGAGTATTATGCTGAAGTGAATAAAGGATATATCAGAATTGCTTACTAAACATATTTAAATATGTGATAGGAACTGCGCAGTGAGATTTTTCTCCTCATAGTAAATGATGCTGACAGACACAAAGCCTATACATAAATCCATTGAACTCCGGATGTTAAACCTGTTTTAACATAGCTGTGATTTTTTATTATTATCCTTTTAAAATATACTGATGAATTGTCTGAGCACTTATGTTACTATGCTTTCTTAAGGTGATAGGTGTTTGGTTTTCTTGGCAATACACAAACTTGTGAGTAAGACTGTGAAGCTGTACACAGCATTGCAATTCAAGATGGAGAAGTTACTCCATTCCTAAATAGCCCTAGGCATATGTGTGTGTTACTACTTGTCTTAAGTGTTTAGTCTTGAGAACAGACTGCCTTATAATTTATAACTCAATTACCTAGAAGTGGTTTAGTAATTGTGAACATTGATCTTAACTATTCCTAGTCTGTATATTAAAGTTGTCAGCATTGCCCAAATAGCAGTGTAAGTATGTTGCAGCATGCTGTTCTTTACTCGTATGCCTTCTGCTCTGTTACCTTCTCTTCTGCTCTTAGAAGAATAAAGCAACAATTTTATTTCCCTCAAAACTTCCCTTCCATAAAGCCATTTATCTTTTCACCTTTTTATTCCCAACCATCCTTTGGCTTAAAGCTTATAAGTATTAATGGCCAGGCTTGTGAGAACTATAGTGTTTGGTGTCTTGGTGCACAAAGCTAAAAATCAGATCTGCACCCCTACTGGAAAGATTCTTGGACATCCTGGTAGATCCAGTATTTCTGAGTGCATGATATGTATTTTTTCTTACTGTATTAATACAGTAAAAGATTGAAATGTAGGTGGATTAATGACATATGCAGGGAATGTGTATATAGAGGAGGATTTAAAACCAAATATTTTTGTAAGGATTCTTGCCCTCTTTTCAACTAAATATAAGCTAAAAAATGGGCCTATAAGATTACTTTTCAAGTCTTTTTATTTCCTTAGGCTTTTAGTTAAGAATCTGTGCATCTTGTGAGTAGTGTGGGATGTCACATCGTCTTTGCACATAGTTAATGGGCATACTTTGTTTGAACTAAATCATTCTTTAAAATGCAGTAGCTCTTGGGATATAGCTTTCCGTTGTAGTAACATGCATTTTTTCTAAACTGTCCTCCTTTAAGTGGACAGGCCCAAAACAGTTCATGTGTTCTGTTAGTTTTCCCAAATAATTGTAGGTTCAGACACAGAATCCTGGGAAGCGCTTTCCCTTGATACTGAATATTGGAAACTTCTGCTGAAACAGTTAGAGGATTGTCTGATCCTTCAAACACTGCTGCACAGTAAAGTGAGCAAAAGGACAAAGAGAGTTTCATCATTCCAGACTGATCCGCTGGGGAAGCTTTCTGTGAAGAAATTGCTTGAAGCTGGAAAAGGTACATTTTTTCTCTTGGAAAGATGGTTGATTGTCTCTCTAATAGGCTTCTACTTACCTACTACACTGGAAATTGTTCTGCTGGTTGCTTTCCTTAATTTAAACCCAATTGTAAACCTCATAAGAGTATTGCTTAAGAATCGTAAACGGGTATAACTATAAAGACTGTATTCTAATCTACTCAGTTGATTAGGTTTTCTAGTTGGTAGAGTTATCTTTGTGTAATTAATAGTAGTGGTTAAAACTCTCTTGTCCTTTGATTCTGAACCATCAGTCTTCTGGGATACAATGACTTGTACTTCATTGCTGTTTGTTTGTTTGTTTGTATGTCCCAGGAGGTATTGCTGACACTGTTGCCAAGTGGGTTTTTAGGCAAGGCTTCAGTCCTCTTGTACTGAATTTGGCCCAGCAGAAAGCCAGTACAGACAGTACTGAAGAATCTGAAGAAATGCATGCCAATATCTTTCTTGAGGAACAAGAAGCAGATGCAGGCTTGGAAACAATCTTAGGTAAGAAAATAACACGAATTTTTCTAATTCTAAACATCTGCAGAGATGTTTTAGTCACTGCTGTTGTGAAGTAGCAGAAATTACAGTGGAAAGAGGTCTGCCTTGTAACTTCAGATTTGCTTTTTCTAGACCTTCTGCAACTAGCGTATCAGCAATTTCCATGTAGTCTGGAAGTGGATGTACTCCATGCACACTGCTGTTGGGAATATGTAGTGCAGTGGAATAAGGACCCAGAGGTAAAAGAATTTCATTTGCAGGGAGTAATGTTTAAGACCAACTCAACAGAAGCAGTTTCAGTAGTTTCTAATAGTTCATAAAAGCTTTCATTAAGATGTGTGACTTTGAGAGCATACTAGTTACAATATTTCTGTGATAAGTGGCAAGCAGACATTGAACTGAGAAAACAAATGCAGGTCCTGAGGCTGAATGACACCTCACAAAGATAGGAATGGATCTTTCCAAGCTATCAGATTCTCAGAAGTGGAAGTGCGGAAACTGGGATTCAATCAGGCAGCAGGAAGAAGGGTTTTGACTGTATTTTGTGCAAGTACAAACCAATTTCAGCGCTGCCATATTAGTGATGAACCTTCCCTCTTTTTTAGCTATGCTAAACCAGATCACAAAATGCTGAATGCATTAGGTTAGAATCCATTCCATTTAAAGAGGAAGGAGGGATTTCTTGAGTATTCTTAGATTTCCTGGCCACTGCTGAGAATTGTCATAGGAAAATAAACCAAACCAGAAGCTTTTTGCTGCTGCCGTCCTGCAGTTTCTCTAATATTGGAAAATATTGTCCTAAGTCCGGCTGACATTAAAATTGAAATTAGCACTCCTTAGATATGTGCAAGATAACACCTTGTTACAAAAGGATCCCTTGAGATTGTTAAAAACTTAATCCATCCTAATGGAATGGAATAAAAATTAATCGTTCTAGCACAAAAGGATTTTGGTTTTGAAGACTGGGTATAATCAATGGAGGTGTCTTTCAGCAAGGAATATGTTTGCAGTACATAGACTAAAACAAAGCCCTGAAAATAGTGCTGAAATCACAATGTGTTTCATGACTGCAACAGACTTTGCCACATGAATACATGTTTGTCAGGCAGTAGCAGAGAAGATTGCAATATCAGAATAACTTACGAGTTTTATAACTGTCAGAAAGTAGGAGCTTCACAATAATCAGTAACCAAAAGAATCAATATTTTACGTGTAAACCAGATATTGAATAATGTGGTAACTTGTTGTTTTACTTCTTTTGTTTTACATAAGGAAGCATGTTTTCTCATTCGGTCTATAGATCACCTCAGATGCATCATTAACGCTCATGTTCAGCATGGTAAGTATGAAGCTGTTGTTAAAAACTACCTCTGTTAAAACTAACCCACCAGAATAAATGACTGTTTGTTCACTAATGTAAATGTATGCAGGTTTTAAGTAGTGATGGCCATTCTGTCTAAACTAAAAACACCCTAAGACCTTTTGCTGATATTCAAGCTTTGTTTTTCACGTTGAAATTGAGTTTCCATCAAACGGTGGGAATGTGTTGACTAATCAATAAATAATCAATAAAGTTCATGTGTTTAACTAAAACATTGCCCTGAAACTAGTTTTTTATTTGTATTTAAATCGTGGCACATGCTTCTTGCTGTCAATTACACTTCATGCATTTCCTGATAACCTGTTTTAGTAAATGTGATGACAGTTGTCTTTTGTAGACTGTTTATGTGCAAATAAGGGGCAGTCTATGCCTAAAGCATTAGTCTTAAACTTTCATACTTACCACTGAAGTTTCTGTGTACCTACAATGTTTAACCCAGGCTGTATAATGTTTCATTAAACTTCTGATTGGCTTTTCACTCATAAGATCTCTTTTTCATTCACTGGGAGTTCACAAGTTTGCAATTGTTCCAGGTATTATTCTCATGATGTGGAATACATTCATAGTCAAAAGGCTTTCCTCTGCTACGTATCTAATGGACAAGGTGAGTGCACTGTTGTGATAGTTGAGGCTGAGTTTTTATTAGCTGAAAAGTGAAACTAGTATTTTTGTAACCACTGGGTTTTTTTGTTTGTTTTTAAGTAAGTTTGGAATATCTTTGATTTAAGCATTAAAAACCCCCTACTGATTTGGTTTATTATTTAACTAACTTCTGAATTGATGAAAGAATGTATGTTTTCAAATACCAAAGCCATGGCATGGGCAACTATAGGCAACTTTAAGTAATAGCTGATCAGCACTGCCTGATGTGTACTGAAGATTTGTGCACAGCATTAGCTTGTAATTACTAAATAAAAAGTACTTGTGAAACAGTCTGCAACTATGTATGTGTGCATTTAAAGATAGAAAACAATAAATAACTTAAGGTATTTCCTGTGTGCCTTTTTCCTGGTAAGTTGTTGCTATGAAACTTTCAGATTCCCACAAGAAACATCTTTTCCTAACCTTTTGGTCCATCTCACTGGAGTCTTCAGTCTTCCTTTACTCTTCCCTTGTTCCCTACTGTTTCTTTCTAATATCACATCTGGTATTTTCTTGTATTATATTAAGAAAATAGAAATAAAAGGTTAAAATGTGGTGTATCAAATACCTTATGATGCGAAAACTATTTAACTGTGCTAAAGTATTTGTTTGTTTGATAGGTTGGAAAAGCTCCGAAGGACAGATTGTGCAGACGGGCAAGTAATAATACTTAAGTCTAAATGGGAAGAAATAAATAAAAATGCCTTAATTTTAATACTAATTTAAGAGGTTAGTTAAAAATCTTTTGGAAGGCAAATCAGATGCTCAGAAATTGAAATTCATTTGATGTGGTTGAGGAATTGAGTCTTCTTCAGAGATATAGAATTGTAAATGGCTACATTTAGCTTTATTCCTATTTTTCCCTTGTTATTTCTGTTTCTTTGTGGTAATTCATGAATATTTGTTTATCTTTAAATAGAACAGGTTAATAAACTGAGCTTAAGAGTGTGTTTTATGTCGGCAGCTGTCTTCTCAACCAGAGCTAATAAAAGTCTGTTTCAATTTCAACTGAAACACTTTAAATCATACTGTTTGTTAACAGGACGTGGGGATGGGTGACGTAGCAATGACAGCTTTCCTTGGCTGCTGTTCAGAACTCCTGCAAACACTGCTAGAGGTAAACTTTCATGTTATCCTGTAGAAAGTAAGGAACTAATCCATTCAAATTTAATTGTCAGTAATACAGACACACTGATTTCTGTACTGTTCAATTCAAATATTAACGAGCTTTAACGAGGTATGACATTTTCTTCTTAATTTCACTGTAGAACAGGGTCTTTTGCATAGAAGGCCAATAGAGATGACATTTAATGCATAACCACTGTTCTGTGTTGCCCTAGCAGGCTGACGTTAGTAGCGACGAAATGCAGGCTCCTGTTTTAGATACTGAAGATGCTTGGGTGGCGGTAGAAGGGCCAGTATCAATAGTAGAACTGGCCCTTGAGCAGAAACGTATCCACTACCCCCTGGTTGAGCACCAGTTTGTGTTATGTACCATCCTGTACGCCATCATGAGGTTCTCTCTGAAGAGCGTGAAGCCTCTTTCGTTGTTTGATAGCAAGGTATGTCTTTTGAAAGCGTGGGCCTTAATATTGCTACCCTTCCTTTTGGTATCTGTAGCACAGGCTAGCTTTCACTCTTTAAACAATTCATGCATCATTTTGAGACATTTAGTCCAGTGTGGTGCATTAATGAAGTTGTTGACAGCGTTCAAGCTGAGACCCAAACCTGATGCTTTTCCTTATGAACTAGACATTTGTAGTAACCTCAGATGCATGAAAACCAGCTCTGTAATAATTAGCTGTCCTGAAAATACTGCATTGTAAGAACATGGGATGTTATAATTGCATCATAAGGACAAGCATTTTCTAACACTCTGAGACATGCCAGAGGAGTGAAAACATAAATATTTTAAGGTCAGAAATGTTGTGTTATATCCATTATTGCTGATGATTATTCCAGAATTGTGAGCATCTCTAAGAGAATAAGCAGCTTGTCATTCAATGCATATGAACACTTAAAATGAGTCACTGTATTTAAAATGCAGTGTATCTCCACTCAGAGTTTGACCATGACACAAAACAGGTCCCACAAATCTATTTGTTTTACCACCCTACAATTCTAATACATACTGACACACAAAGTACTGGTGCATACTGTCATTTAAATCCTGCCGGGGACTTTTGTCCTTGGAGAGAAACAGAAGATGCAGCACAAAATTAATGTAAAAAATAAGTAACTTATTAATATTGGATCAAAATGGATTATGTGTATTCCCAGTATCTGAGGCCTGTCTGGTTTTCAATTTTAGGGCAAAAATGCATTTTTCAAAGACCTCACTTCAATTCAGCTGCTACCTAGTGGGGATATGGATCCAAATGTGTTATCCATACGACAACAGGTAGGTGTAACTTCTGTACTTAAACATCTAAAATTCCAAATAACACTGGAGTAACCTGCAACTTTTTGTTTCCAAGTTCCTGGTCAAAGTTGTGAGTGCAGCGGTTGAAGCACTCTGTTCATCACAAAAGGCCAAAGAAGTCTCAGAAGAGGAATTGTTCCCTTTTGAAAAGGGGAGGAATTGGCCAACTTTGGCTGCGGACCTGGCTCAGTATCTTCAAATCTCCGAGGATGTCATCAAAAGGCACTATGTGTGTGAACTTTATAGTTACGGGATGGATCATCTTGGTGAAGAGGTAGTAACAACAGGTTTTAATGATTTTTATGTCAGATATTCTGCTAATATTACATTTTCACATGCTTAAGATGCCTGGGAAGGAAAGGCAAGTATTACAGGCTCAAAAAATCCTCAAGCTTGAAGAAGTCAGAGGTTTGAAAATTAGACCAGTATCACCCTCATTTTTCCTTATTCCCAACAAGAATCTCTGTATAGCAACCAGAGGAAACATGACAGGGAGTTACACTACTGGTCCAAACCAGAGCAGCCTTTTTCATTTAACTATATTTGATAAGAATCTGCTTTTTTTTGCCTGTAATCTTTTAGGAGAAGTTTACTAGTCTTTGGACAAGAAAATCCTTCCTTTTCTTGAGGGGGAAAGAGATTATATGGAAGTCAGGAGTATGTTGCTCAGCTATAAAGCAGATCTGATGCTAATCACTGTAAAGAACAGAGTAGTTCTCTGCTTGTTTTTCTGCTGTTCTGAAGCTATTAATAACATGCTTAATTACAATAACAGATAACACAAGAAACAGTCTCAAAAATACGTGTCCTTTTAGGATTGAGAAGCTTATTTTGATACAGCTTTTCAAGCCTCCAGATAAGTGAGCTGTATCATGCTGCAATGGTTTCTAGTTCCTTATGTTATTCTATTTTCAGGCCTTTCTTATGGTGACAGACAAAGAAGTGCTTGCATCACAGCTGCTTATACTGGCTGGACAGAGACTAGCCTTTGCTTTACTTCATGTGCAGACAAAGGAGGGTATGGAACTACTCGCCAGGCTTCCTCCAACACTGTGTACTTGGCTCAAAGCTATGGTAAGTTTCCTAAAGGAAAACGCATTGATTTTCAGAAGTTGCTGTTCACCAAGATAGTGATTAGATCTGAATGGCCCTTTCTTACAATGGAAACAAGAATTTGTTCTCATTTTCCCTGGTGTTGCCTCTGTTTCATGAAGGGTACAGCAGCTCATGGGTTAAAGCATCAGCTTAACTGAATTAATAAACCTTCCTAATCTGTTTTGTACAGGTTGAGGAGGGCTTTATATGCAGGGGATCATCTGTAAAGTTACTCTAATGCTGTGTTATTCACTTATACAGGACCCCCAGGAACTGCAAAACGTAGAAGTACCAATTGCAACAACAGCCAAACTCATTAACAGAGTCATTGAGCACTTACCGGAGAATCACGGGCAGTACAGCCTGGCCTTGAACCTCATGGAGGCTGTTGAATCCATCTCATCATCCTGACACTCTTGGTGTTAGCACTGCTGTGCTACACCGTGGTATAATGCATGATTTTACACCATGAGGCTGACCGTCACAGGAAGAAACTTCTGTGGCTCTTGTTAGAACGACAACAAGAACAACGCTCCCTATCCCAGAACTTCAGAAGGTAATTTGGAATTGGGGTCTGTTTTAAACTCTGCACTAACACAAAGCTGTTTAGTTTCTAGTACACTTTTATCTGAAATACTCTGTTATTTATTTCCAATTTGAGCGCTTTTTGCAGTAGTCTAAATTAGATCTATTTGACAGCAGTTTTAGCCTATTCACACAATCACATCTTGTGAAATCCTGTATTTCATGCTGGCAGGAACTGCTGCATTTTCACTGTTCTATGTATGATTTGAGAAACAAGCTGTAGAACTACACCTGGGCAAAACTTCAGTCTCTGAAGTTACCATGTAAAGCCAATACTGCCTTCTCAGAAGCTAGAGCTGGCCTTGGGCTCATGCCTTGTAACTGCATTATACATGATGACAATGCCTGCACTAGGTATCAGAGGAAATGTGCTGGGGCCTTCTGTAAAGGGAGAACTGCCAATACTAGAAACAGCTTGGGAAGGAGAACGCAGTTCTCCAGGCACAAGTATGGACTCATCTTTTAGTCCAGCTCTCCCAGTGTTGTCTCTAGGGAACTGGCCTTCAGCTAAAACTGGATTTACATCCCTCTTCTTTATTATTAAGCTCTGCTGAGTTTAAATAGGTCAAGGAATGTCTTACTGTAAGATTGTTTTCCTCATCACTGTAGAAGATGTAGTATGCTATAAGTCTCTGCACATGTAACTTGTAGTCAGAAACTGCTTAAGTAGTTGACCCAACTTCACTGAAGATCTATAGTACTGAGTACTTTAGCCTTAAAAATCCCATTTTTATCTGCGGTACTTACAGGGAGTCATATAGTGAGTATCTTCACTATTGGAGTGGTATTAAACATGATTATCTTGCATCAGTTAGTACTGTCTACCTAGAGGAAACCAGGAGAGAAAACTGAACTTGGTGTAAACTGTATCTGTCTTGAAGTCAGCTGAAACTACTAGCTCCATCTTGTAACCTGCTCCTCTTGCATTAGATGTAAGAAACATTCATAGTATTCTGCCTTGCTAGAGACAGAATTTGGTCTTATCTTCCTGATGTGGGCTGCTGTCAGTGAAGGGTTAAACTGTCCCTAAAAGCAAAGGTTCTGTAGGTGACCTGTTGTACACAGCCTCCTCCACCTGCTCAGCATTCCCAGTTCCTGACCACTGCACTAATGTGGCTGATGAAGGCCTCTTGAAAAGTTCTGATACTAAATGTCTGACTTCCTGGAGTGACAGGAGGTCAGAGTGAGAATTCTAGTAAGAGGCCAGCCCTGGTCTATGTTTTAGATACTCCTATACCCTTCTAAAACAGGTTAAAACAGCTGTAGGGGACGAATGGGAGGTGCCAAGATTGTATGGGTGACTTTACATGTTGCCTGACAGCACTTTAGCCTGCTGCAGAAAGGAGCATGCTAGATTTGGTCATCAAGGAACACAAAAAATGTGTCTTAGTCGCATTACATTCTGTCTCCTGGTATAGCTGTGTGAAGGATTTTACTGTAACAGAGTATCACATCAGAGCTGACCCACTACACCAACCAAATTTGTAATGTATTGTAAGTAATACTCTGTATATAGTGCTATTTTGTGTCTAATTTGCTGTGGATTTGTGTAAATTGATTAAATAAAATCTGAGGTTTCATTGTGTCTTTTCCTTCTTTTTAGGGAATGGTGGTCACCACCTTTTCTTCCTGTTTTACAAGAGGAGTAGACACTCCCATAGAGAAAACTGGTTTGCTGACTACTGTCAGTGTAAAGATTAAATAGTAGTTTCACCATGAAGTTCCATGTAAATGGAAGTGAACTTCAAAAGAACACAGGTTGCTAAAACCAAGTAAATCAGTCAGTTATTTAGAACCACCCTTTTTATTAAGCTGAAAAGTGATATACACAATGAGGTATATGTACATAATGTTCCCCTCTAAACACAGGAAAATCTACTTGGGCTAGAGCTTAAGCATCTGATTCTACAGGCTTTAGTACACAGACCTTCTGTTCAGCCACTGCTTTGGCATACTGCAGTACTCATAGCTTTGGAGCAGCTTCACGTGCTCCCTCGTCCAGCCATGACTGTGAGGCACCGTGGGCAGGGAGTGCTTGTGGAATTGGAAGTGTATCTCCTGCAGCGAGGGCATTTTGCTTTGGTGACTGGTAGAGCTATAACTTTATATGAAGATTCTTCACGGATATCACCCCCTGTTAAAGAAAACATTATTGCTGAGATTGTGTGGGTTGGGTACTCACCTCTACATATGACCAGCGAAGTATGGTATAGTGCAGAAAACAGCACAGCAGCCTGGCTGGAGTAGTTCTCGTACCTTCCAAGTTAATCAGGAAGGTTCCTCTGATGATGTTTGCATCTGTAGGTGTTTCTTTAGGTAGCTCAGTCAGCAGCGTTGTCTGGGAAGCCATCATTATTTCATTCAGCTCTGAAACACTGGATGTTTCTTCAGCCTGCAGAGCCTATGGAAGAGTTCATTTTCAGACCTGTGAGCTGGCTCTGTTCAACATCCTCCTCCCAGCTAATGTTAAAGCAAAAGCAGAATTACTGTGTAGGTGATTGCAGCAGCTGTCATGGCCTTGGCATGAAGGGAGAGCAAGTTTGTTTACATACACATACATGCCTAAATACATACATACATATAATTCTGTTTAGATCCAGCATCAAAACTGAGGTCTATCGCTGCAAGGTCTGAGGTCCTCCACTCTTGAAAACAAATGCTAAAGTAGAAGGTGCTGACCAGAGCGGATGAGAGTAATTTACTCACTCCTTGGCACCTCTGTGACACAGCTGCAGTGCCAGGTCCAGTTCTGTACTCCCTGATAAAAGAGAGATGTCCAGCAAAGGGCCATAAAGATGACTGAGATGGTAGACAAGGTGGAGCCAGGCACTTTTCAGTGGGGGCCAGTGGCAGGACAAGAGGCAACAGACAGAAGTTGGAAGAAGAAATCCCAACAAAACACAAACCCACTTTTATACTGTGAGGGTGGCCAGACAGTGGAACAGGTAACCCAAGGAGGTCATGGAGTCTGCAGTTGGTATCCACAACCCAACTTAGACATACCCCAGGGAACTTGTGCTAGATGTCCCTGCCTGAGCAGAAGAAAGCATACAGCAATTAGTAGGATTTGAACAGATAACACTATTCTTATTTGCATCTTTTACCTCCATTAATTCAAACAGCAGTCCAGGCTCAATTACAATGACGACTTCATATTCCAAAGCATTCTTGCCAGAGATGGACCCAAGGAACGAGTCTCTCATTGCGCATGCACCTTCTATTGCTTCCTCAGTGCCAGGCTTCTTCCATGCTGAGCTTGCATTAATCCAGCCAGTACGAAACACACCCTCTGAGTCTTGAAAGCAAAGCAAAGGAATCTTTCATTTAGTGTCTTCTAGTCAAGTGTTCATTGAGTGAATAAAAATGAACAGCTTATCTATGTGCATTCTTTTTATTGTGCAATGAAACAGTGGACTAGAAGAATCCCTTGGAAATCATAGGTGATTTACCTTTCTTGTAAGGGAGGTGCTGGAAAACCTCCTCTGCCAAGTGGGGAAGAATTGGTGCAAAGGATCGGACTACTATGTCTAAAGCCTCTGCTAGCACAGTTTGACATGAACGGCGCTTGGGATCTTTTTCTTCTTCACAATAGAGCCTGCAAGACAGAGATAAAAAGGCTGGGAAGTATTTGTGTATTCATGTGACCTTTCAGGATGCTTCACTGAAGGTACAGGAGTCTGACCCAGTTTGCCTTTTGAAGGTAAGCTTTTTCTTAATTGCCCTTCCTAGGCATGCACAGCAGGGCAGGTACACATCCATCACCATGTGCAGCCACATTCTGTCACAGGAAAGATGCTGTACATGGTATGTTAATTTGCTTTGTTGTGTAGAAACAGAATCACTTTCAGAGAGGTGAGCCTGCGCCTTGTCAAAGTGCATTGGTCACATCCTTAGGATTCTCTACCTGTTTTACAGATCAGTAAAAGACATTAGGGTGCCCAAGTCAGTGCTAAATGCTCTTCTACCTTCCCAGAACCAGGCGCACACATTTCAAGGTAGAAATACAGCTCCCAAGAATCTGACTTTAAAGGTCTGAAAGGTGATCAGGCATACACCTTTATAACAAAGTGATTCAGTGCTCCCAGTGTGCAGCAAACAGAAGCTCACTGATGACACATACTCAGCTGACAGCAGCCAAGCTCCACCTATAAGCTTTAGTGCAGTAAAGCACAACACATCACTGAAATGTTCCCTGTGCTCACACGACATTCACCTGGAGCATTATTGCCTCCATCTCAAACTGATGAACTTGTATTTCCCCTTCTAAGGGCAGCAGTAATGAACATACCTGTCTTTGATGATGCTGAAATAAAAGTTTGATAAGTTTCTGGAACAGAATGCTTGCAATAATCGAACAACTTTGCTATAATTGTATTCTTTGTATGCTTCTGTAACCTGGAGAGGGAGCAAAGAGAGAGAGAACAGCGTATGGATTCACATACACGGCACGCAATGACAATCCCTGATGAATCTGAACTTCAAGAAACTGTAATGAGTGATGGGGTCTGAGAGAATCCTTCCTCCAAAAGGTGGGCTGTGAGGACTATTAAAGCAGTAACAATTAGGACAAATAAGTAACTTCAAATTTAGGGGAGAGGACATGGAGAACCTCAGAAATTATCTTTCTTATTCAGCACAGTTCTGAGTGACAGAAATTACTATATTTTGGACTACAGCAGCTTTCCAAAGCTCTAGAATTTTGGGGGTTTGTTTTTCTAAATTCCATTCTATTTCTAAAGACTTGTAATCTGAGGCCTTGAGCAGGAGGGAGTGGGAAAACCAGCCCATGTCAAAAGTAAGTTAAGAATGTTAAAAACAAAGCTTTCTTCTCAAAATCTGAAATGGGCTTAAGGGAGCTCACACTGCATCAAAGAAAGTTCCATGGTCAGAGTTTGCCAACTTGACACGTACTCTGTACCTAAAGAGCCTAGAGGGTATAACTGATGAAAAACATTACACATACATTCCTCTCAATACACTTTACCCTTACCTTGCTGCCATAATCTTGCAGTAAATGCAGCATGTATTGATCCACTATGTACATCTCTGGAGCAGGGATGGAATCTGTCTCTGGGTTGAAGCCAGCCAGGTTTCCCAGCATGAAGCGTATTGTATTGCGAAGCTAGGAGCAAACCAGGAAAATGAAATGTTAATGGTGTGCACTTAGATGAAACAAATGATAATATCCTAGAATGAGTTAACTGGAGTTGGTTTTCAAAGTGATTTAAGAGTTACAATAACATCTCTTCATCAGGGACTGCAACAACAGGACAACGGGTAATGGGTTTAAACTTCAGGTTAGATATAAGGAAAAGTTCTTTACTGTGAGGGTGGTGAGGCACTGGAATGGGTTGCCCAGGGAAATGGTGAATGCTCCATCCCTGGCAGTGTTCAAGGCCAGGCTGGACAGAGCCTTGGGTGACACGGTTTAGTGTGAGGTGTTCCTGCCCATGGCAGGGGGGTTGGAACTGAGTGATCTTAAGATCTTTTCCAATCCAGACCACTCTATGATTCTATGATGCCAAAAGGACCTATATAGAGGTAAAGACAAGACTGACTATTACTGAAGAATGCTGCAAACCCTAGTCTTTTCCTTAGGACACTTTACTATTTGATGCACAGATGTAAAAAGCAGTAGTACTCCAAACCTGAGTTCAGAAAAGCTTTCTTTAGGCTAAAGATTAAAAAGGTTCGCCATGAATTCTACTCAGCCAACATAAAATCAGATACAGAGGACCTGTCACTAGAATGAAGAGCATATGTGGGTCTTTCTTACCTTGTTGACATCATCTCTTGCAGCATTAAGTACAACAGGCCCAATCAGCACCTCAGTGAAAACATTGGATTCTGCTACCCACCAGCGGAGAACATCAGCACCATACGGGGGATCCTTGGTGTGATCCTAAGTACAGACAGAAAGGGCACCAAGTTAAGTGCTGAGGCTGTGGCCCTGCAGCGTGGCGAGCAGTGCAGTGCCACACCACCACTGCTGTGAAGGTATCTGCAAGCATGCAGGCGGCCCCTGCATTTGCAGGTCTTCCCCCTCTTTTAGCAAGCATATATACCATTTATATTATCCAGTACAACAGATACCTGCAGCAGTCTGCAGACAGGGAGTACCAGAACTTGGGTAAGATAAGATCAACTCATCTTACAGCCTGAACCCTCTGAATGCTTAACATTGCTTTTTAATGTTAATATCTAAAATTACATTCTCCCACCCCCTCTTCAGACTGTTTTCCACCCTCTTTTCAACCCTGAAAAGGTCTTCTTTTTTTGAAAAACCATAGGAGCTATTGTGTGTTTCACTGAATTAGATAAAGTCTTTGTAAGGATGCATTATCTAGAGCTGCAAAATCTACTTGGCAGCCTCTGAAAGAGCAACAGCAGGACTGTGTAGAGCATCAGAGCATCACCTGCAGCACAACCCCCTTGAGCACGGAATGAAGTCAGTTTCCAGAGTCAATCCACAGCCTAAGCTGGGAGCAGACTGCTGGGTACAACCACTGCTCTGACTGCTCAGCTCTCTTGGAGGTTTTAGACACTTTGAAAGCAAAGGTTAATTATGTTGAATGCTTTTAAACCCTGCCTCAGATCACTCCATCGACAGCGTTCCCAAGTGAAAAGGAACCATCATTCTACACCTCCTGTATAATGCACTTCCTTTTCTCTTAGCACAGAACAAAGGTGTGAGGTCTTCAGAAGAAAACATACCACAAGACTGCTGCAGAATCTGGTAGTGAAAAGTTGCAACTAGCAATTCTTACAGACTCAAGAGTTTGACTTACTTCGCCTCCATTGATAACTACATCAGGGTCAACCACGTTGCCAAGAGATTTAGACATCTTCTCCCCTTTCTCACCAAGCGTAAATCCATGAACTACGAGAGTCCTGAAGAAAAGATTTTAGTGAAAACAATATCCCAGTGAAAAATCTTCGTTAAGAACAGGTTTCTAAGGATAGTCCCACATCAAAACATTCAGAAATCCTCTATTTTGGTAAGCCTGAGGCTTCATCTGTTGATTTCAACCAACTACGAATACACTGTACTACCCTCCAAGGAGTGATACAACTCGATTTTCCTCATTTAATTTGCCATGGGAGCAACAGATTGTTTCAGGTATTTGGGCACATGGATTTCAGATGAATTAAAGACTAAAAGTATTACTCTTTTCCAGCCAATGTATTTCCCAAATTTGCACAGCTTCCTTGCAACTGACCCACATAACCCTCCCCTGTGGTTTTCATCTGCCAGGGGACAAACAGAGCTCCAGTATAAGACACACAGAGACTGATTCTGAATTTTTTACAGCCTAAAGTTCAGTTTACAAGTTAAAGATCTTAGATTTCTATCCTGCACCTCCCAATAGCAATCCCTTTCATTATGGGAATGGAAGAGATGGCAAAAGAGCAAGGCCTGTATCTGGCAATGTAAAAGGTTACACCTAAACGACTGAGGAAGAAAACAGCTACTAAAATTAGGATTGAAACAATTCAAACAATGAATCCATTACAATCTAATCTGAGGAAAACTTTATACTGAAGGTGTTATAACCTAACTCAGATACTTACTAATGGCTTTATCTCTCTGTTACATGATACTGTTTACACTATCAGAAGCCTGGCATTTAATAAACAAATCAGCAATGTGTTTGCAATCCACACTTACTTATATGGTGCTTTATTCCTTGCTGCCACACTTGTTAACAGAGAGGACTGAAACCAGCCTCCCAGTTGGTCTTTTCCTTCAAGGTACGTATCTGCTCTTTGCTCTGCACCTTTAAAACCAGGAGATTTTGTTTAAAGTATCAGCCTATATCTTCAATTAATACACTTCACAGGAAATCTGAGAGAGATTAGTAAAACTTATTCTGCTCTTTAAACACAGGAGGTAAGTTACTTGTATACGTGGGGCATGGTTACTGGAACATAATACAAGTGATTCATTAGTAGCACGATGGCTTTTTAAGTCCAAGACATTTAGCAGATGAGCTTCCTTTCCCCCAAGCATAATAATAAGTTATGAAAACAGACGCTATCACACTCAGAGCACTTCATAAGTTGTCAAAACACTCTGAAACAAAGTAAAGAACCCAAAGAAAAGATCATAAACTTCGGAATTAATAAAACATCTATGCCACAACCTGAAACTTCACCAGCTGGGAATTACTCAGGATACAAGTCCCAGATGTAACATGCCTGTTTGCCCTGTGTAAGGCATCAGGTACTTTCAGAGGAGACCAGGAAGCTCTGGCACTGCCCGCAGCTCACCTGTGGCAGAATCCACATTTCTGGTCACTGGTGTTCCAGGAAGGTTAAACATTTCAGGGAAGGGTGAGGACAACATGGGAAACAAAGCCTGCTGTGGGAGAGAGGCATCTGGAGGAGCACGGCTTGTTTAGCTTATCCAGGTGAAGGCTGAGTGGAAATATCATTCCATATAAATACACAATAAAGAGGAATGCTAGAGAGGAACTGGAGCTGATCAGTATTGCTGGCATCAGAGAAAAAATGGGCAACAAGGCGCACAGACTGGGTATGAGCTGTCTGCACACTAAAAGCATAACAGCAACCCTATCCCTGCCTGGAGAAGGATGTTTTACAAGGGAATGTAGTGACAGGACAAGGGGGAATGGCTTTAAACTGAAAGAGGGTAGAGTTAGATTAGGCAGAAATTCTTCCCTGTGAGGGTGCTGAGGCGCTGGCACAGGGTGCCCAGAGAAGCTGTGGCTGCTCCATCCCTGGCAGTGTTCAAAGCCGGGTTGGATGGGGCTTGGAGCAACCTGCTCTAGTGGAAGGTGTCTCTGCCCATGGTAGAGGGCTAGAACTGGATGAGCTTTAAGGTCACTTCCAACCCAAACAATCTGATGACTCTATGAACTAACTCAGCCCTCCCACAGGACTGAAAGAGGGCAGCAAAGTTGTAAAGACTAGTTGTGGAGTTCAGTCACTGTACAGAAAGGTAAAAGACTTGTAGGCTCAACAAGTCCCTTCTCGTCCTAACCAGTCCCAGAAAGGTCACCATCAGAGTGAGAACAGATTAATGTGGAGCACCACAGAGAACATGCACGTCAAAGCCTAGAAATGTGCAAAATGATACATGCATCTGGCAGGAAATTAGTTTTGATTCTAAAAGTTGGTGGGGTAATTCTCCAGATAGGCAGACATAAGTTTGTATCTACTGCTCCTTCTCTCCTCCCCCGAGGACCCCTGAGACAATGCTGCTTTCTGCTGCTGACACACTTGATTTATTTGCTTGACTTAATGGAAGTTTCGATATTTAAATCCATCCTGCAATAAAAGGAAGTTCAACATTACAAAGGTCAAGGCCACACGGTTCCAGCTAGCACAGGAAAAATACGTGGGCTCCTGTTAAGGGTTTTAACACATCTGTTTATTCCTTCAAGGAAATCTACAGAGAGTTTGGGTTTTAAAAGGAGAGTAAGTGGGGACGGGCCTTTGTATAAACAGACTGCAAAAATACTTGTGAGGACAAGATTAAAAAGAGTGTTTGCGGTAAGGAAGAACATCACTGTGATAATCTGTAAGAACATTTGTTATTTACAACTAGTTTACTAGCCACTGGCTTTAGAGAAGTGAACTTTTAATGGAAATGCCAGTAGTAACAACTTAGCAAAGAATTTAACCAACCAGCTGGTTACAAACAGCAAACTTGTTGGTCTTTTCTGACAGGAACCAGTACATCTGGCTAACGTAGCTTAAAGTTAACTGATCACTTCATCTCTATAAAACACAAACACAGGTTTTGCATATACAGAGCCTGCCTTTTAAGCAGCTCCCTTACCACCTCAGTTTCATTACAGTTGTGATAGTTGTATATAACAGTGTGCATGTTTGTACATGGAAGAGTATGTCCAACAACCCAGGAGAGACTTCTCGGTTGTTTGTTTTACACTGAGGTATAGTACATAGGTCATGAAAGAGAATTACAATTTATGATCCTACTGGGCTGGATTTCAAGATTCTGTGTCTTTGATCTTACAGACTTTGACTTTTAGATTAAATGTATTGTATTTTAATGCCAGGAATGAATCGGCCAAGATAAATTCAAGTCTCTAAGTCAGCATAAAAGTTTAAACAGATAGGTAAGTTGTAAAATAATCACATTCATTCGGTTAAATATTAGCCAATAAGACAGGGAAAAAAGTTAAGATGTTAGAAACTACCAGCATTGCAATACAAAACTACATGTAAAAAGCTATGGGACTTTAACCAATGGCAGATATCACAGAATCATAGAATAGTTTGGGTTGAAACTACCTTAATATCACCCAGGTCCAACCTCCCTGCCATGGACAGGGACTGCCCACCCCAGACCATGTCACTCAAGGCTCTGTCCATGAACACTGCCAGGAATGGAGCATTCACCACTTCTTTGGGCACCCCGTTCCAGTGCCTCATCACCCTCACAGTAAAGAACTTCTTCCTTAGAGCTAACCTGAACTTCCCCTGTTCCAGTTTGAACCCTGTCACTGCAATAGGGCCCAGTGTGCATTTTTATATGAAATATTTTGAAAAGTAACAATGTGAAGGTTGCAGTGCAGACGGCATCCTGCCCACAGGGAGAATGTCAAGACCTGTAAGAGAATGTTACAACAGAATTCTCTACAGTGGGTACTCCAAAGCCAGCTACTGGAATGAGCATGATCAAAAGCCTGAACACAAACTGAACTTCAAAGCAAAAACCCAAAACTCTGAGGCACCACAGCTCCAAGTATTTGAAATCAGCAAATGCTTTTGAACCAAAGTCTGCTTTTATCAGACCCTGGTTTTGGAGACAGGGTGTGAATACTCTGCCACCTCACAGCAGAACTGTGAACGTTAATGTATTCACACTTCAGTGTTCAAGCTTAGATTAACACTTGCATGTGTAGCAGGAAAGAAACAGCACAAGAATAAACTGTTCAGTCAAAGCAATGCTAGGCAAACAGCATTAATGAAGCAAGTGCTTCATTAAAGCATTAGTGAATTCTAACTAGTGAATTAACAGCATTAGTGAATTCATAAACAGCATTAGTGAAGCAAGAACCCCAGATATCTTCAGTAGCAGTGGGCTGGTTTGTCAGAGCACGTTGCACTTGTGGATCTGCTCTCAGTGGTGCAAGTGGGGTGGTTATTTTACACACAGTCTAGCTAATAACTGTGCACGTCTGGGTTTGTGATTACAGTAGCTAAATCTTTGGCCTTAGTGTGTAAGTCACCCCTTCCTCCCGGCCACGCTGCTGATGGAGAACGGTTTGGGTAATGTGTCATTTTAGAAGTGGTTCCTTTGACACACGCAGGCTGGAAAAAGGAAGCCAACCACGATTTAATACAAAAAGAGGAACTTTAAGTCCTTCCCTCAGAACTGTGCCCAGTCTCTGGTAGGAAACACAGCATAGGAAGCATACAGATATGACTGTATCCATGCGACCTACGATTCAGGCCACTGAGTGTGCTGTCACTGAGCAACTCCTTTAACCAGTTCAGAACCCTAACAATGCAGAACTTCTCTCTCTGCTTCCTCCTCCTTACCCTGCCCTATTTTTTGAAAGCAATTCGTGTGGTCATCAGCTAAAGGGATGGATTTTATAACTGCTGCCCCTCATTTCATAAGCTCAGACACATTTTGTTTGAGTCCAGTGAAAACTGAGGCTGAAGCTCCCCAGGTTCCAGAGACAATGGAGAAAACAACTTATCCTTGCAAGAGTGGAACTGGCGTGGAAATCTGTACCACCTTTTATTCCTGCTTGGTTACAGACAGATTTATCATTCTCAATAACCTGAGCTCATGGTGGAGTGAAGCAATTATAAACATTAGTCTCAGTTTTAACCATCATATTATACCCTCCCTTTGTCCTAAACTAACTCACGTGCTGTGAAAGAACATGACCCTGTCATCAGAAGGCCAGCAGTAACTGCTGTTATCACCGACTTCTACTACAAAATGGACAGGTAGCAGTTTGCAGGTAGCATGCCAGCTTCCTTATGCCTTCCATGAGTTTAAACCACAGGAAGTTCTTCCTGTTACAACATTCTGTAAGCGATTCTGGATTTCTCTATGGATTGCATCCAGTTTTCTGTAAAAGTACTTTGGAAAAGAATCCCACCAGTGAGCCTGCTTGTAAGCCTCGGCCTGTTATTTATAGGAAGCTCTGCAAAAAGTCTTAGAAGCTGGAATACATTGGGAAATTCAAGACACAACTACTAATTCAACAATTTCTCCTGCAAAGTGCCTTTTGCATTTTGATGGCACTACTGCTACTACTTTTTTGCACTACTACTGCTGGCAGTGGCTGAGAGCCTTAATCACATAGGAAAAAAGGTAATGCAACTTTTGTGTCATTTCTGAAGATAGAGGTTTGTGAGATCACACTGCTTCAGTTGTCCTTCCCCCAGCTTTTGAATCAGTGGGGCCACTCCAGTCATGTCAGACAGCAAAAGAAGATGCCATACACACACCACACTGTGCCCAGTTTCAGGAAGATACATAACTAGGTAGAGAAGAGGAACTCTGAATGGTTCCATGAAGGACAGTGTGAAAGATCCAACATTTATTACACATTACAGTATCCATATGGGAGCCTTACACAAATGAACAGTGAATCAAGAGTCATCTTCTACTATCCCTGCTATTCCTTAATGAACACAGTGTCTTTCCTCCACAGGGTTAGATGTAGTTTTTGCATACTGAGAGGTTAAGTCCATAAAGAATCCAAGTATGTAACTGTGCACAGAACACCACTGCTTTGTTATACCTTCCAAAACCAACCCAGAACCATTTTTAAAGATTATGAATTTTAATACATGGAAAGGTCTTCTAGAAAATGAATGTTTGCTGATGATACTGTTGCCTGACCATGTTGCTAAGAAATAAAACCTCTGGTACTAACGTGTTTTATAATTCAACAAGATTGTTATCACACCATTGTGTACTGAGGGTTTAAAGTCCAACAGAAGTGATGTATGGGACCAGATTCCTCCTTTAGAAAGGACTCCTGACTCTGGACTATCCTCCAGGCAAACAATCCATGTTTTATATATTTTTACATAAATATATAGTTGCTACCTGCTGAGTAGCAACTACTGGTAGTAGGAGCCAGAAATAGCAGATAGCAAGTGTAAGTATTTGAAGTCACAATATATTGCTTTATTTACTGGAAGTAATCAGAAAGTAAAAAGAACACCTAGATCTAGCAGCTGATCTGTTTTGTTTTGCTTCAAATACCTTGCCCAGAGTGAAATTAGTTAACTGAAAATAATTTAAGTTACTACCTAACAGGAAAGTACTTTTGTGTCATGAAGCTTCTATACTCAAAACAAGTCTGTTCTGATTAGAAGATCTATGGTATGCTACATAGCAAAATCATTCAGGATACAGTATTAGAGAAATCTCAATTTTGACTATGCTGAAAATGAGTTTGCCAACATTAAATCCTTATCTTTACAAGCAAAAGCAGCTTTACAAGAAGTCACAGCCACACACCTACCTCAGTTTTGCTGACACCAGCCACCATCAGGCAAAACTGTTACATTTTTGTTCTACAAGCATTTTAACAGAAAAACCAACATATTAATTCTGTACCTTCCAAAACGTGAGCCCAGGAAGTTCCACTGTCAAACCAGATGTCTAGGACATCCTGTCCCTTGACATAATCCAAAACATCATTACCACCAGCCTATTGGAAAAACAACTATTAAATAATGCAAATAGAATACCCCTTAGCATCAATGCTTTTTGAATGTAGAAATAAAGTAGCCTGTAGATCTGTACAGGCTTTACCATCAACTTTGTGACTGAACACAAAATAACTTGGGTAACTTTTTGCAATAGCTTTTAGATATTTACTGATGAAAACCCAAACCAGGACAAGGAAAGTACAGTCTGTGTGCTTGCTTAAGAACACAGCTGTTAAAGGAACAGTAAAAAGTTAGGAAGAACTAAATTAAAATTCTCATCTATTTTAATGACAAAGACCAAATATATATTTGGGCTCATAATTTGGTTAGTTAGGGTGTTACTTTTCTCATGAATGAAAAGGAGGGAGATTTCTGCCCTGAACTAATGGCACAAATCTGACTGTGTGTCTTTTGCCATACTCGGATCTCACTTTCTGAATACTCCTCTCCCAGGATACCTTCTCATGAAGGTCCAAGATTGAAAAAGGGGGATGGGAATGTACAAAGGTTTTATATCATTTCCCACCACTGAACTCTTTCAAGCACCTTCTGTATTTGAAGTCAAAAATTTACCTTCGCTACAGCCTCTTTTGGTAGTAGTTGTTCAATAGGAAGGGTCCACCACGCATCTGATCCTTGCTGCTCCACGATTTTGATGACATTTGTGACAGTTTCACTGGGTCAGAAAGAAAAAAGGGGTTTAGTAATTAATCAGTTAATTGTACCTCAGTATCCCAGATCCAAAGTGGTGACATAAACTGATAAAAACATCAAGCTGTTTAAACTTGTGATTTTCCAGCTTCTAATGCAGACAGGACTCCCCAGAGCTTTCTGCCTGTATAGGAAGATTTCCTACTTTTGTCTTCCAAGATGGTTGGGGTTGTGTAAAACCTGGACATATAGAAAGCCACATGTATTCCAAACAGCCTTCTCTGCAAATAGTCGATAACTGGGCACTCGGAAGAGATGCCAGCAGCTTGAAAACTTCTAGAATCCATTTCATTTGCTATTTCTTCACCTTGAATTTAAAAAGAAACTAAGCAATTATTTTCCACCCAAAATATGTGCTCCTTTTGACAACAGGTTTTTATTCTCCGTTGGATAAAAAGGCACTGAGAACTCACACGGAAACATAGAGTTGAGAAATGGCAGCATTCTGAACAATATACATGTGTATTAGACTTCTGGTTGCTTCAATTCCCCCTTTTTGAGCGATATATTTTTAAAATGGTAAGAAATTGATAACTATATTCATCCCAATAACGTGGCAAACTTTACCCAGTAGAGGAGTGATGTAAAACACCATTCAATATACACTCTGAAGGCACCAGACAAGTTCATAAGCTACAGCAGCTCTGCACACTATTTAGGAGACATTCAATTGTTGTCCCCAGTAGGAAAGGCTATGGAGAATTTGTTTTTAATATCATTTAATTAGATATTAATTAAGACAGCTTAAAAACCAAAGCAAGCCTCACACACTTTGCCTTGCCTTTACTAAAGAGATGATTTTTAAGACACCTGCTGTGTTCAAGGAGTACAGCAAAGCATCATGACCTGCCAACTTCAAACTAAACCCACTGCATTACCCAAGCCACCAGAGATTTATTTTTAACTCAAGAAATGAAGATTTAATCAATTAACTAAATTCTTGACACAGTATTGCAAGAGGGGAAGAAGTAAAATAATGATCTGACATTGTTATCTTGAAAACACAACATGAAGATGGTCTTGAACTTCAGCACAGTATTTTTACTGCACTGCTACTAAGGTGAGCTACATCACTGTAACATTTAGTGGACTCCTATAGACAGAGTTCAAGCATGACAACCTATGTTCTCCAAGAAAATGCAGTTTTGCTCTTGGTTTTGGGAATAAAATTGCAATGTCAGACCAACAGTTTTGTATTAATCAATCCATCATCAATTCATCAGTTTGTTTTTCAAAGTAAATTCCTGTAGAACATCCCAGTAGGTTTTCTGGAGAGAAAACCCACTAACTAGTAAGGCTCACAAAGTGACAGCCAGCCAGCTTACCTTCACTGGTCTTACCCTTTCAGATTAGAATGGGTATCATTCACCTTCCATTTTAATGACGACAGGACACAACTTATGGCTTTGTAATAGAACTGCTAACACTTAGTAAAACGACACTGAGGAGCTCCAACTCTGAGTAGTATCTTTCCCTTTCAGTAATATTGCACAGAGTCCTATTTGCCTACACTTCCAGTTGTGAAATGTTACTTCCCCAAGACAAAAGCAAACAACGCCAGTCCTGGTAGATTCCTGGCAGATAGTATCAGTATCCCTTATGCCTTGTTTCCTTCAGCCTAAACCTTCACATTCAGAAAGCATTCAAGAAAAAACAGATCACATAGGCCAAGAAGTTTGTTTGCCTCAGTACAGACAAAATTATTCCATTGAATTCATCTCTCTTGCAGGGTCAGTACCTTCCACTGAAAAGGCTGGCTTTACATCCATACCTTCAGTCTTGACACAGACCATGGCACCTGGAAACAGGCTAGAAAAAGCAATACACAACACCATTTTCACTCCTTGCCAACAAAGCTCCATCTTTGATTCTTCTCAAACATACCTTTGATTCTTCTCAGAAATACCTATGTATTTTTAAAGGCAATGATGGATACCTGGTTGTTTTCAACTATTTCAAGAGCTCTCTCCACAGTGTCAATGCCTTCTTGTTACTGGGCAATCCTTACCCATGGAATTCAACGGCAAAAGACAGAGTAGCTAAATTAAAAAGAGGATGATTCACTCCAGAACATGCTTATTACCATATAAAGGTTAATACATGTTGAATAATTATGGAAGAAGTAAGTCAGTGCTCAGCTAAAGCCTCTGCTTACCAAATTAGAGCCAGAAATTTTTTCTAATCATGAATCAAACCCATAACCAGAATAGAAAAGCCACCAGCATGCTCCATAAAGCAAGTAGAAAACCTAAACAGGAACTAAGCTTGTCTTCCACATAATGTTTCCATATTGCAAATGACTTCAGTGAAGGGCCATACACTGATGCTGAATTAATTTTCAGCCTATATATCTTTGAAGCTTTCAACATGTATTTGTGGGGATTTTTAGAAGGTGATAAATGCAGCCACAGACCAAACCTATGAGCTACCTTGGACAACATGTATGAATATGCTCTTAACAAACAATGTTTTCTAGCAATTGTCTGGCTTCAGTCTGATCACAGCAGAAATCTCAGTTTGTCAAATGTTCTAAGCTATAAGTAAAGGAGACACAGCTTCAAGTGCTGGTGGTTTTCTGACACTGCAACTGTTAATTGTGATGACATCTCTCCTCAGTTGAAGGGATAAGTGTTAAGATCAGGCCTATCAAACAAATATTTGGAGAAATTAATAAGGAGAGAGGACCTGAAACACTGTGTTCGTGCAAACTGTATTGCCTGTAGTGAGGATGAACTGTTCTCCTTGCCACTGGAGGGAGGGGGAGAGACAAGAAGGAAATAAACCCTTGCTATCAGTCTTCCTTGGGAAACCATCATAAAATGACTGCTTTCATTTACGGTAAGCATTGCCAATGCCACACAGCAGATGCCTACCATTGTAGATACACCATTACTACAAAAGATACTATAGATAGAGCTTTTACCAAGTGTATTGCTGTGCAATGCAAAGGCTTATATTGCTAATTTAGGAAGGGCAGAATAATTTTAAAGATACATTTCTGTGACACGTGAACTAATAGATATGATTATGCTACAGATACAAGTTTTAAGACAGGTAAGGTCAGTTTTGTGTTATCAGTTACTCAGAACAAATAAGGAGTCAATGACTGTAAACTTGATAAATATTCTCAAAATTCTACTGTAGTTTAAAAATCAAGTAAAGAAAGAAAGAAACAAACCCCAAACATTTTACCAGTTTTAGGTTTTTCATTATATTCAGTTTCCCTACAGAATACAAATGACCTGAGGCAGCCCTGCCCATGACAGGGGTTTGGAACTGGACAATCGTAAGGTCCTTCCCAACCCTAACTGTTTATGATTCTAAACAAGCAAGTATTTTATAAGATGAGATAGTTAAGACCAAAGATTTCCAGGATACCATTCCAACAAATACTTTTTCCTCCAACAGTCTGAAAAACCCCACTCCTCTAAACCATTCCCAGTATCCTCATGATTAGTTATCGGTGCAAGAGAGAGAAATGACTCTACTTAAGGTATCTGTACTGGAAGAAAGATTTTGGCAAAG
>JBCJKH010025470.1:0-12650 GCA_039877255.1 Loriculus beryllinus | reverse complement strand
CTTGGAGCAAGCTGCTCCAGTGGAAGGGGTCCCTGCCCGTGGCAGGGGTTGGAGCTGGAGGAGCTTTAAGGTCCCTTGCAGCCCAAACTACTGAGTGATTCTGTGAATTACGGTTTCTCAGCTGCCTTCCCAAACGTTAAACTGGCAGCATCTGACTTTTCAAAGCACTACTCATCCTCCTTTTCCAGCACTGAGGTGTATTCAGCACAGGGCTCCACTGACCCATGCTGGGCCACTACTCTTCAGGCAAGAGCTGAAGATCATCATGTCAGAAGAGGAATCCTTCATCTGCCCCAGCAGGAACGCATCATCCATACAGATTTGTTTCATTTGACGTAGCCTCACCTGTTCAGGTGCTGTGTAATCATTCATTAAGGTGACAAACTTCCCTACAAATCTGGTTCTTCCCATGGAAGTGGGTGCAGGGCTGGAAGTTGCAGTTGCAATCTGGGTGGTTGTGGTTTAGGAGACAGTGTAATGTCTCCTTTCCTGCTGGGAAGGCTGGTGTTGCTTCCCTGTAGTACCTGTGTGTGTTAGGCTGATTCCTCACTGTGTGATGAGCTGCAGAAATGAACTTGTGAAGGTTTCTGGACAGGCTGGGATGGAAGCCATGAGGCTGGTGGGCATGTGATGCAAGATGCCCTTGGATGCATCTGAATGACAGCAAAGTGTGGTGATCTCCTGGCACCTTGCTGCTGGGCTCAAGTATCTCACAAAGCTGTAGCCCAGGATCCTGGAGGGATGCTCTGCTCTGTCTCAGGAGTCCCAGTGTAGTCCCTGGTGCCATCCCTGCTCAGTGGCATGCATCAGGGAAAGCCTTACATGGTCAAAGTCCTTCTCTTTAACCAAGGCCCCAAGGAAACAGCATCCAGTAAAGATCAGTTTCAGCTTTTTTTCTCATGTCAAAACCTCATTCTTCCTCATTCCCCTCTGGGCCCACTGTCCATACTGCAGTGTTGGCCATTCCCATCCCACTTCTCCAAATATCTTTGCAGGTGTCTTCAAAACTGCTGCCTGCATCTTGCCCAAGGCAAATGTTCAAATGACAGAGAAGGTTTAGGCAAAATGCTCCCACCAGTCCCAGCAGGTCTGTCTGTGCTGCTTCTAGTCTGGAAGCTGCTTGGTGTGCAACGGGGCCAGAGGCTGCACAGTATTTCCTTCAGAAGTGTAAAGGGGATGGAAACTTTGGAAGCCTCGCTCACCATCCCTGCGCTTGAGTATCCTATCAGCACAATGCCATTGGATGCAATCAAGTGTTTCCAGCACATGATGGGATGGTGGAGAGAGGACTGAGCTGGATGTGCTCTTAGGTATTGACCTGGCATACAGGATTCTGCATAAGATGTGCAAATCATAGTCATAGACTCATACAATAGTTAGGGTTGCACACAAATAACATACAGGATCTGGGTTCTAGGATCCAGAATCTAGGGTTAAATTTATTATGACATTATCCTGTACTTAAAGGGGAGCTATAAAGAGGATGGTCTCTTTTCACATGGAGCCACATGCATGGAGAAAACAAGCAGCAATGGGTACACGTTGCACCAGGAAAGGTTTCATCTCCACTCAGGTAAGACATTTACAGTAAGCACAATCATTCACTGGAACAGCCTCTCCAGGGTGGTAGAGTCCCTGATGCTGAAGGGATTTAAGGTGCAACTGGAGAGGATGCTGGGTAATCTCGTCTCCCTTTCCCAAGAGATGCTGGACCATACGATCTTGGGTTTGAAACTAGAACATCTTAAGCTCCTTTCTAACCCAAACCATTCTATGATCCTGTGATTGTACAATTCTGTCTTTTCAAGTCGCTTCCTGTTCTATTCTATGATTCATTAATATTATGATTAATTTTATTAGGACATTTATAGAGACTAATGGGTTTTCAGCATCCATGGGAGCTTTGCCAAAATCACTTCAAAGGCAATCAGCTTTAACATAGGAACCCATCCTGCCCATGCTGCCTCCCCATCCCATGCTCCCAGCTGCCATCCTCCCTCTCCCTTTGCTCCAACCTGTGATGCTCCACAGCATTAGGCTGCCAGTTGCAATCTGGTTATTCTGCTGGCAATTAATAAGGGTTTGTTACCAGCAGGTGGGTGAAAAGTTGCTCTGCAGCCATCTCTCAGCATGTGCTTTGCTTCACAGGTTGAGCTGCTTAAATACCTGGCCAGGCTCTTGTGAGCTGATAAACACCAAGAGCTGTCATTACCTTGACGGGCAAAGAGATGGAGACAAAATCCCCCACATTTACTCCCTTTGCTCAAATTCCAGCAGTTAAACAGTTATCTTGTGATGCCACTGAGATAACTGTTCTTTTGTCTCATTAGATGATATTAAAGAGCAGAATTAGAGATAGAAATTGTTTGAAACAAGAAAATCAGGAGCTGGGAAGACGGTTTTCACTGAATATTGGGATAAAGTGGCTGCTGAAGCCTATCTGATGCCTAAAAAGTAGCCAACATAAGCCCTGTGCCTTGGAGAGCTGGCATAGGCTGGGCAGGAGACCTGAGTGCTCCATCATTACCATAGGGAACCAACCTGCACCTCTATTTCAGTAAACCAGTGCTGTGGTTACCCCCACTAAAATAGAAGGAAAAAAACAACTAAAGTAATATATTTTTTGGCTAACAGAGGAACGATGATAGTCTAAATGTTCTCTTTTACTGATTAGTGGTTATTTCACACTGAGAGATAACGAGGCTTTTCAATTTGTTTTCTTCTGTGGTACAGGCAGGGTTTACAAAGGGCTGGAGTTTTTAGCATTTATCAATTCAAATATGTGTTTAAATGCAAACCCCCCTTTTTTACCATCTCAAAATCTGATAGTCTGCTTTCCTCATTTTTTTTTCCAGTAAAATTCATTATTCCAGTATCAGTTCTGCAGAATCCTGCCTGTTACTATGGTTATACTACATCCTACTACAACTTGGATCCCCAAATGCTCCTAACTCTAAGGGGTTTCTTTTTAAAGCTATAACTCTGCCTTTTTCACTGCAGGTGGTACTAAATTTTTTATGGGCTTTATTCTGAGAGGTCCTGAGTGCCTTCCCCATGGATGTGAATGGGATCCCAGGGTACGCTGTGTTTCTCACATTAAATGTGATGCTGCAGTCGACAAATGAGTGCACAAACAGGGTCTTGGATAGCTCTTATCTACCTGGCACTGTGTGATCCAGAAAACATTTGCTCCAGTGAACCAGAATACTGATGAACAGTAAAACCTACATTAAAAAACCCACACGGAAAACATGTACTGTAAAGTCTGCTTATTACTGTATCACCTTTGGCCATGCAGAAGAGCTGTCTTCTTCCTCTAAACACTATACCCATTATTTAGGATTTCCCAGACTTCATGATTTGAACGCACAAACCTCTACTGTACACAAAGCTAACACCAACTGCAGCCAACTCTGCTGAAGTCCTGTAAGTGCACAATCAATCACAGCTACTTAAAGCACAGAAAGAGGAGTCTGTCATGAGTATTTTCAACCTATTTGCTGCAGTGATTTAAATAAAAGCTAGGTGATACTTATCTTACTTACAGTACTTACGCAATTTGAAGTAAAGCCTGCATAATCTAAAGGCACACATGTGTTATTGACAATATTGAGGCCAAATCCCAAAGCCAGAGAAGACTGGAGAGGAAGCACAAGGATCGTGGGTATGGTTGGATGGGGTTTTCCATTACACTCTTTGTCCAAGTCTGCGACAGGCTTGTGCTCCAGATTGAGCTTCACAGCAAGGAAAAGTTTTCCTAGGAAGACTTCCCCATTAAACTTTAATTTTTAATTTTAGAACTTTAGTTTTAATTAAAAACTTAGATTTTCTACTCAAACATGAGTCTTTTCTTACAGCATTACAGGTCAGAAGCAGCCAACATCTTCCTTCACACCTTCTCACATAATTTAAGACATGGACAACATCTGGGTTACAATTCAACTCTTTTTTGCCATCCTTAGTGACCACTGTAGACTGATGCTCACGCTTGTATGAGATACAGGTCATCTGTCCCACCAGAAACCAATTTTGTCACCATCAAGATGGAACAATGTGACAGTACAACTACATATGTTATATACATAATACATCTATGTACATGCTTTTCACCAAGAAAAAATGATCTCAACTGCCCACTCTATGTAGCCCCAATGAACTGCACCTGATAGTTATCATGACACTTCTGTTCACACGTCTGCATAGAAAAGGGAGGAAAAAAAACAGAAAAAAGGGGAAAAAAACCCTTTTTGAGCTCCTGAATGTATTTGATACTAGAATATATTTAAAGTTCTTACTTATTTTACCCAAACCATCTAAGCCAGCCGTAACAAGATCCAGCACACAGGGGCTAAAGCTCATACAAGAATCATATCAGAGCAGCAATGAGCTACATGGTTTTTAGCAGTGAAGGTAATGAAGCGCACCAACAGCTTGCTTGTGCTGCTTCTCCATCTCTGCAAGGCTCTAAGTCAAGCCCAGGACTTGATGCAGAAATCACAGGGTGAATGTCTATGGCTGGTTATACTGCACGCATTTATCCTTCTTCATGGCAGAAAATGTTCAAGCTATGCTTAAAAACAACTAGCCAAACAAAACCATCTGGCCATCCCAAAAGCTCTGACACAGAAATACCTAAAAGCAGCGGCATTTTCTTCTCTAGAACTAGCAATGCAAATCTGACCTCACAAAAGGCACCATAATTATTCAAATCTCCTAAATTACCCACAAAACGAGAACTCTCAGCACATCAACTCTTAGCCAGTGCCCAGGAGCTTGCCATCAGGCCAAAAAGAGATAGGATTCAGTGGGTCAATCCTGCAGAAGCCACCGAGCATCCCTGCCAAGGTGGCTGTTCACTCCAAATACATGCTGCTGTAAATCACAGCCATGGGACTGAAAGTATCTGCTTGATGTTTTTTGAGCCTTCAAACAAATAAACATGAATCCCCAATACCAAGCAGGCTGCTAACTCCGCATTGTTACAAGCTTAAAAAGCAGGAAATAGAGAAGTTAACACTTGGATAAGGATTTTCATTCCTTTATTCCCACTGCACATCTTATGTGTGCAGTGCACATGAGCAGGGAAGGGAAAATTAGGTTGCACACAGGGGAAAGTTTGTGACAGGCCAATCTTCCAGCCTTTAGATTGCTCTCCCATCATCAGAGGCACTGGCACTTGAGACATTTAAATCTTCACTGAATGATACAGTAGTAACTGCATAATAAGGAATATCGCTGCCTTGGCAGGGAGATGGACTGGATAACTTAATAGGTCTTTTGTATCTCTCACTTCTCTGATCCTGCTGAGTTCTGTAGCTATTATTAAAGGCATTTTTTAAGGTATTTTAATTTACTTCTGTAAATGGCTTTCCATCCATTCACTCCCACCAAGTGAACGTTGTCAGGGGCATTAGCAGCATGATAAAATAGCTGTAGCTTCATGCTGGGTTTAATGTGTTACATACACAAGAAAAGTCATTAGCTCTTAGCCTTTAATATACCCTCTTTACTGCAGCATAACTGTTTATCACTTAAAAGTGCCAGGCGCAGGCCACGCTCTTCCTTTATTAATCAATGTACATTTGTGCAGGGCTGCAGTGAAAAGGAGTAACATCCAGATATTTCCTGCACAAGGAGCTGAAAACCTTACCCTTGACACTTTCAGTCCCCCCCTGAATATTCCCAGAAATGGCTCCTTTTAGGATTTTACACACTGCTCCCAATTACAGGTAAACCCATAGCAAGGTGATGGTTTCTTTCTCAGGTACTGAGTAGCAGGTTTCTTTCTCCTTTGTAATATCTGCTCTAGAACATCATTAGCAGCTGCCACATGATACAAACTGCACGTGGACTATGGAATTAATGATGCTCAGAAGCAGGCCATCAATTCTGGCAGCAGAGTGAGCCTTGTTTTATAATAGATGTTTTCATATGCCTAGTCCCATTTGCAGATTCAGACCCATTTGTATTATTGTTATGAATACTCCGTGTGCTCCAAGGTCTATTTTCTTCAGCCCTGGAGCCTCAGCATTTAAAGCATATTTGCCTATTAAAACTTTCTTGCTAAAGAGATGGCATACGCATGTCCTGTGTGGAGGAGAGCTGCTCTAGGAAAGACATAGGGAGCACAAGGGCAGGTGGCTGATGAATAAAACAAAAGCAATAGCAAAAAATAAATGGAGGATGGCTTAGCATCCAGAATCAGACAATATCCTGCCCCTGGATTTATGCTCTCCATATAGACACCAATGCAAAGACTGTAACTATAGCCTATATTCACCAAGAATTAATGGTAAGTGTGAAATCAATGAGGTGTTCAAAGCCAGGTTGGACGGTCTAGGGGAAGGTGTCCCTGCCAGTGGCAGGGGGTTGGAACTGGATGATCTTAAGGTCCTTTCCAACCCAAACCATTCCATGATTCTATGATTCTATAACTATAGATGTTTCTTTTCGACATCTGGGAATTAGAGTGTAAAACCAAGAAATCTTATATATTCCAAAATGCTTTTAAAGGTCACTTACAACAACTAACTTGAGATGGATTTCAGGGCTGAACATTACCACTGACATCAGTGACTGATGGACAACATCAACAGCCATCAGCTCCCAGAGCTGCCCTCATGTTGCAGCTACTGGATTCTGCAGAGCTAAGGGTGAGTTTAATTTTAAGGGAGAAAGCAAAAAATCACAAAGAGAATTTCCACCCCAATGCTCACAAGGGGCCAGAGGATGAGGATTTGGTTTCGCAGCAACTTCTGGCGTTTCTAATTTAGGTTGCCCCCAAAAGAATGGGCAAAATCAAAACCTTTTCCACATTTCCATTAGAACAGACTTGTGCTGAAGTGCTTTTTATAGACAAAACTGATCTCTGCCTGTCCCAGTGGTTAGGAAACCAATAGAAAAGAGAGAATTTGTTCTCCTAGACCATTCATTCAGCTAAAGGACTTAAATTGGATGTCTTGTTGCACAGGCCAATGCTTTAACCACCAGACTCTCCAGGACAAGACAAGGACTCCCCAAGCCCAATTTCCTCTGCTTCCAAAGGATTTCAAACAAATACAGCACTGGTATGAAGAAATCACACTATGAGACAGCAAGAAAAGGCCTTTTAACCACCTCCAGATGCAACCCTCATAGAGCTGAGGTCTTCTCAGAGCACCTTCTCCTGCTCCTCCTCCCAGGTACAACATAGTAAGTAAAAAGCAAAACCATTAGGAAATGAGAAGTAATGCACTCAAGGCACGTTATTATTTGCACATTGTATTATTAAATTGACACACATATGTGTCTATACACACAAACAGAATCCAGATACCCCCAGTCTGGTGAAATTTCCACTTTATGAAGCCCTTGGCAGAGCTTCCTCAGTTGGAAACCACAGAAGAGATCAACTCAATCGTCTCCTGTAAAAGGAAGCAGAGGATTTAAAAGCTCTGTAGGTTCATTTATTCTGCTTGTTTACTTTCCTGCACTTACTCTTGGGTTATGAGCAGGGTTGGAGCTGACCAGTTTAAGGGCAGCTCAAGTCACATAGCACTGGTGTCCATCACCAGCCCCATAGAGAAGATGCAGTGTGAAGTGCTCTGCTCAAAAAGCAGACAGGAGAAAAGTCATGTGTTGCATGTAACAGTACCACTTCTGATTGATTCAATAAACTAAGCCTTGTGTTGTACACATCAAAGACTGTCCCTGGATATCCCCAAAGGATTCTTTTGAAACTCCTCATGCATGGAGATTGTGAGCAGCTTGTTCCAAGTATCCAACAGCTTGTATTAATGCTGCATTAATCAAAACTGAGTGACCATTAAAACCCCATGAGATTCGGTGTGACAAAGTCTCCTGCTCAGGAGATGGGAGAACAGACACCATGATTCCATTCTTGTAAAGACAAGTAGCAATTACAATGAGACTCGTGAGTGCTAAATACTTAGAACACTGTTTTCTCCTTCATCAACAAAGGGACTTGCTTATTCTTGACTCAGACCCCAGATGATGACAGGTCCAACTGTGGGACCATTTCTGAAGCAGGATGCTTCAAAGTATGAGGACAGAAACGAGAAAAGCTGTATTCACTTTGAGATTGACCATCTCCTGTAGGAAAGGTTGGCCTCACCAGCTTAACCCAGTGTGGAAATGGGATCACTTGGATGCGTGCAGAGAGTCTCACAGAAGGGGCACAGTTACCGCCAGTGACTTTCACCACCCTATTCACATGAAGAGGGATGGAAAAACAACCCCTCTCATTGAGCTCCATCTAACACCTTCCAATACAAACCAAGGTCTGGATGGGGGCCAAGCTCTGTGATAAATACATGTGTTAGGAGCCAGCTGCACTGTTTGCCTGGTGCTGTAAAGTCAAATGTCATGTGTTGAGGATCACTCCTATAGATAAACCCTGAATTACACATCAGAGGAACCATTCCTTCATCCCCCTTTCCCAATCATAACACAGAGGCTGGCTATACCCTAACTATGCTCCTACGGTATTTTATCACAATCTGCCTGAATACTTGCATCTTAACCCCAAAATCCAAACTCATAGAAGCAAAAGAGTATTCAGTTGCATTTGACAGTTTCCCACCCTATGTGATGAGTATTTCCACTCCGTTGAGCTCCCTGCAAGGAGCAAGAAGAACTAAACGAACTACTGAGCATTTCAGCAGCCATCTGATCCTAACTCAGGATTTCCATTGTGGCAAAGACAAACAAATCCCTGCACAACAACAAAATCCTGCTTCCAAAATACAGCAAAAGGGCAGTGTGAAAAAGAAGCTGTCTTTTCCCCCCAAATCACATTCTAGGAGGGAAAAAGAGAACCAGATTGGGAAATAAAAGACCCACTGGGTCAGCTCATTATGAGTGATGTCTCATAATAATGCAGATGCCACTGTTCAATTCCCAGCCAGAGCAGTAATGAGCAGTCCTGCTCAGCAAATGGTCTGGATGATCCTATAGATCTTCCCTTCCCATGTCTAACTTGCGTCTCATTTCCTGACAGTCCCATCTCCCCTTCCGAGCAGATGGCTCCCTACAGTACATCTTTAAGAGACCTCCCAGGCAGTTATGGATGGCAGGGAAGGAGCATTTTGTTTTACAGCTTGCTCATACATTATTCCCCCCTATGCTAATGACAGTCAAGTTATTGTCCTGTGAATAAATCCATTTAGGCCTCGCAATGTTGGCTGCGAGTAAGAAGGCGAGGGAGCAGCTGAAGCCAAACTTGGTGCCAGCAGAGCGCGGATACAGTCATCCACAAAACATTCCTCTATTAACCAAACAGCAGCACTTCCAAACCCAGCGGGGTCACAGCAGAGCCCTGCTGGGAAACAGAAATTAACTCCGAATGGAGATAATTTGTCTCTTGAATGTTGTCAGCTTTGCAAGATCTCTCTGGCAATGCCGTGCCGCTAAAGAGGAGCGATACTGCAGGCAAGGGAAGCAGATGAAATGCAAGCTTCATTGGGAAGGCAGGTGGCACTTCAAGATCGCTCGTGCTGCCTTCGTGCCTCTGGGAGAAGGGCTCTGAATGCAGAGAGTGGAGGAGAAATTTGTCTTTCATGTCAAGATGTTGTTGCAATTAATGGTAGTGGGTTTGATTCAGTTCTGTGTAGAAGGAACGAATTAAAGTAGCTCCATTAGCATCATCGAATGGTTTGGGTTGGAAGGGCCCTTCAAAGCTCATCCAGTCCAACCTCCTGCAATGAGCAGGGACATCTTCAACTAGATCAGGTTGGCAGAACCACATCCAGCCTGGCCTTGACTGTCTCCAGGGAGTGATGATGCATTCACCACCTGTATGGGCAACCTGTGCCAATGTTTTACCACCCTCATTGTAAAGAATTCCTTCCTCACATCCAGCCTGAATCTCCTCTCTTTTAGTTTAAAACCATCACCCCTCATCCTAATGCAACATGTCCTGCTAGAAAGTCTGCTTGGTTCAAATAACGCAACAGAAGGAGCCATGAGGAGCCTTATAATTGCTTGGGATTAGAGGAGTAGTAAAGCACTAAAGCAGTGTAACTCCACATACCCTTCAACAGGAGCTATGTGGAATGAAAACCTGGCTGCTTTGAAGACATACTTAATATGTTTATGAAAAGCAGGATCTATGATACTGTGCATTTGATGGCAGGGACCAGGACTTCATGACCCTTCATGCTTCTAAATCCTGACTAAAGGTAAAATACCAGAGCTACCTTCACACCTCAGTGGACTCTAAATTAATTACTGGCAATTCAAAACTGAAACAAGCAAATAGATTTTATTCCATGTGCAATGAGAGCTTAGAATTCACTCACACGGGAGCATGTGATTAGATCTGGTGATGGGAGCTATCAGGGAGGCACAGATTTTGGTGGCACTCACAACAGGGCTGACCATTTACACATCTATCAAGACAATCTGATAAGAGCTGTCAGACTTAATGTGATTTGGAAAGGATATCACACAGTGTTTAGGGATTGAGACGAACTAAGGGAGACTGTGATGAAACGTAATGAATAGGGAAGATGTCCCACAGTCTATTTTATTCACTGATTTTTTACAGCACCACTTCCTTTTGACCATTCCCAAGATGGAAAAAGGAAGATTGGGTAGGTCTTCTCATGGCAGCTTTCATATTCCCCAAATTTCTACTTCTAGAAACAACTTAAAGCATGAACAGCATCTTTAGAGCACCACATTTGCCACACAAATATACTTGCTGTATGATTAAAAATCATCTCTTAAAAGTTCAGGTGCTGAAGAGCAGTGAGCAGAAGGACACAAACCTGACACCCTTCAACATGGGATGTATGACAGCTCTGCTCTTCTGAGGAGCCAAGTGTCCTGCTCCCACCAACGTAGGAGTGCAGAGCTCAAGATCTACAGGGACTCCAAGAGATGAGATGATGGACTAAAACCAGATGTCCAAGTCATCTCTTCCACTCCATTCAACAGCATGAGCTAAGGACCTGATAAAATTGAAGATGCCCCTGCTCACTGCAGGGGGGTTGGACTAGATAAGCTTTGCAGAGGCCTTCCAACCTAAACTGTTCTATGATTCTGTTACTTCTCACCTACCTGTGAATCTGTTCTCAAAACTTCATAGCATTCATTCTGCACCATATATCAAGGTTAACTGAGATCAGGATATGTCTGCATCAAAATACAATGAAAATCAGAGGTAATGCAACTGAATTACCAGTGGATCAGATACCCTCGCCTTCCCAGCAACAACCACAGAAGGGACTGGGCAGATGGCTGAGGCAGTAACTCCTTCAGCCATGTGATTTTAATTTGCTGCCACATCGGATGTCACCATATCAGAGCCTTCAGAAGACATGGGTCCACTCTGTGCTCACAGCAAGTAAGAGAATAGGCTTTAAAGCACATTTATTTTCCTGAATAACATCAGTATGATAGAAAATGTGGCTTCCATAAAGAAGCTCTGCTGCACTGAGATCACACTGGGTAGACATCAATGCTATGGGAAGCATCCCTGGTCAAGTAGGACTTCTAAAGGATGAAGAAAAAAGGGGAAAAAACATTCATAAGCATCAATATGATAGAACTACAGCTTGCCAGCTACTTTTTAACCTTTTTCCCATGTCAGGGGGGACAAAGGGTGATTTCATTACTAGGGCACAGTCCCACACTGGCCAGGCTCTCAACCAGCTTCGCAACAATGCCTTGCTCCAAGAAGCCAGAACATGGGTTTTTTGTCCCCCTGAGACTTCCTGAATACACTTCTTTCAGCTCTGGAGGATCCTTGCGTGATATTAGGTCCCCCTTGGAGATAAGTGCTTATTCTACCCCCAGTGAGAACTCCTGAGGGCTCCTTCTGTTGTATTATTTGAACTACACAGCTGAGCAACAAACACACTTGGGAAATGCAAAGGGAATCTACATTGGATGTTTTCTTGTTGAGAGTTCACTGCTAATAAAATCAGAAGAACTGGAAAAAAAAGCATTAACTTGCTTCACAAAAAACCAGCACCACGAGTTTCTTAAAATACGTGTTTTCTACCAGCTGCACCTAAATTTCATCAACATATTAATAAACACATTAAATAATAATTACTTTGAATGACGCATTGTAGAAAACCCATCTTTGTAATACTGTGGTTACCCAAAATGTAGCCCCATTAACTACAATGTCTTCAATCTTCTGCTGACTTGTTTGACTTAAATGTGAAGGATGTATAAGGAGACAGAAATCTCATTATCCCTGCATTAGATGAATGTGGATGCAAGTGCTAAAGGAAGTATTACTTACAGATGTGCTTTGGGCAAACCTTGGCTTGGCAGCACTACCAGATTAATTCACCTTCATCTGCCAACACACCGTAGTCCTAAACTACACCATCTTCAGTTGTTTGAACCTCAAGCTGTCCCAAGATATATCAATTCAGAGCTGAAGCACTGCATCTTCCCTAGCAGGGTACCAGCACCCAGACCCAAGAACCCCCACCACCCTCTGCTGATGGGTTGTTAAAATGTAGATGTTGTAGCATTAGAAGATTTATTTTGGCTTGAAATCTCTTGAGAATCCTTCAACACGAAAGTTTTTTTGAGCCATCTCTGGAATGTTTGGGTTGTGGCTGCCCCATCCCTGGCAGTGTTCAAGGCCAGGTTGGACACAGGGGCTTGGAGCAAGCTGCTCCAGTGGA